>CATIWQ010350638.1:0-13047 GCA_949673415.1 Euphorbia schlechtendalii
AACTGATCACCCAATTATAGAATTAATTACAAACCTACAAACTTTACAATATATACGAACTTTGTTAAGCTAAGTTATTTTGATGCAAATATTTTGCCAGTAAATAAAATTATATATTGTTGTATAAATAAGATAAATGAAATGTAAAAAAAAATGTAACAAACTATTAACTATATCAAAACTTTTTTAATTTCAACGGTGCTTCAATTGAAAATTATATATTTCTTCTAACAATTATAAATATATCATCATGTATCTAACAAAATTTGTAACCAAAAAGAAAGTTGTTTCAACCAAAAAATAATGTCACAAACTTAACAAATTATTTATTACAATTATTTCACGAACTTAACAAACTATTAATTGCAATTATTTTTTATCGTCACAAACTTAACAATCTTTATATTACAATTATGTATTTGTCACAATTTTTTTTTTCATTACAACTATATATATTGCCATATATTGAAATTATTTTGTTACATCATTTACTTGTAACTAAAGTATTTTTGTTTCGAGTCAAACTTGCTGCCACGGAAACTAAAAAATTTTTTGCAACAATATTTTTATATTGTCAAAATAATAGTTTTTGTGACAATACAAATTTATTGTAACATCTTATAAATTTTCAGTTACAACTTAAGTTGTAATTGAAAAATTTTGGTTACAAGCATAAAAAATTATCACGAAAGGATCTATTATATGTGACATTTTTATGATAAATTCTCACACAACTAATTTTTGTGACAACAAAAATTTCATTGTAACAAATAATAGATTTTTTGTTACAACTTTCTTCGTGACAATTAAATTATTGTTACGTATAGTGTGATTTCTTGTAGTGACTTATAATTTAGTGACAATAAAAATTAAACTTAAAAAACCCACTTATAATTTAGTGACAATTAAAATTAAACTATATAATACACAACACTGCAATTTTACATTAATCAGAAACATAAAAAAAAATAATATTACAAAATTGTACTACAATTATTACGTACAAACAAATATATATACAACTTAAACTAAAAAGAAAAAAAGAAAAACAATTATTTAAATTAAAGAAAAGAGAGGATAAAAATATATTATTTTAATTTTTGAAGTTGTTACAGTGCAACTTAAAAAATGAAGTTGCACTTTAGCAACTCTAACTTTTGAAGTTAGATATAAAGTGCCATTAGCACTTCATATTATCTCCAATCCCACTTTTTGAAATGGGATTGGAGATGCCCTTAGAGACATGTACTCTTGTTTTTTGTGGGATTATGTGCATGTGTTCATCAACCAGCTCACCCAAATAAAATTTAAAAGTTATGTGTTGCTTGCATAGACTTGAGTCTTAATTTATCTTTTTCTTTGAGTTACCATCAATCCAAAGTTGTTACAAATATTTAATGTAACAACTTAATTAACTAACTATAGATATAGATAATGATAAAAAGTTGTAACTAGTGTAAAATGTTGTGTCATGATATTACGTGACAATGAAATCTTGACACAAAAATCATTTTCGTGATGATTAATAAAAAGTTGTCATGACTATTTTTGTTGTTAGGTTTAATTATTTGAAGTATATATGAATTTTGCCATTTTGTACATATAGTAATTCTCTCTTCCATTAATTGATAATTCATTCTAATAATTATTATTTTTTGAGAAAATTCAAAAAATTAATGAATAAATGTAGTTCACATCAATCTGAAGTTGTTACATATACCTAATGTAACAAGTTAATAATCTAACTATAGATATAGATAATGACAAAAAGTTGTACTAGTGTAGAATGTTGTCATCTGATGTTACGTGACAATGAAAAGTTAACATAAAAATCATTTTCGTGATGACTAATGAAAGTTGTCGTGAAGTTTCAATAAATTTGTTGTGTAACACGTGACAACTTTCTCTATTCCTGGTAATTAGAGTTTATGTGATAAAATATTATTGTCACAAAAGGTGCAATTTTTGTGACAATGCATTTGGAAATATTAGCCACGATAATATTTGTGATGATAATACGTGTAACATATATATTCATATGTCACAACATTAAATTTTTTGGCGACAAGATTTTTATGATAAAAAATTATTTTTATGACAACCTTTTAAAGTTGTGATGTAGTGAAAGTTCATTCGGATGTATTATTAAAACAAAAAAGATTTCAGTGACAAGTTTTATGTGTAAATAAAAATATTTAACATGTTATAATTAAGTTTTAAACGTCACAAATATAATTAGTGTGACAAGTCTCGGTATTAGCTAAAATATTTAATATGTGATTATAATATATGTATAGAAAAATGAAGGAAGTGTTCCAAATATTCTGTAATTTCCAAAGAACATTTTTAATTTCGCAATAAATATTTACAATTTCATTATGAGTTTGCTGTTGTGTTTTTAATTGAGTTTGATGGAAGACGTTTTTTCCTTAATTACTTGACTATATTTACTATTATAGTAAATGTTTAACTGTCATACGGTGCGTAGCACAAATCTACTTATGGATGTTCAAGTTTCTAAAATTTGTTTCATTATTTATATTAAAGTGTAATTTTACATATATTTTATTAATTATGTTTGTCATGTGGTTGAAGGTTGGATCAAAAAATTCCATAAGGTGAATTTCTCAATTTGGTTGCCATCTCCACATTCGAGAGAGAAAAGTTATAGGAAAAGGTATAATAAAGTTATGAATTTTATTAAAAATTATATGAAATATATAGTAAGCTATATAGTAGGTATAGGAAATTTATAGTAGTAAGTAATATGAAATTTTAAAGAAAATGTACGAGAAAACTATAAATTAGTTAAATGAAAGTTATGGTTTATTTAAAAAATTTGATCCAGTAACCATCACCTCTTTGAGAATTAAAAAAAGTGTAGGGTTGCGGACTCAAACCTCACAATTAAGGCCCTGTTTTCTTCAACTTCTGAAACTTGAACTGAACTGAACTTAACTGAACTTAAATAAACTGAACTGAACTTCACTGAACTGAACTTAACTTAATCAACTTGAACTTAATCGAACTTAATAATAAGTATATTAATTATTAAAATAATAGTAAAACCAATTAAATATAAAAATAAATAAATTATTAATAATCGATACAAATAATATTATTAATAACTACCTATGTAAAATAATTAATAAAACAATTTAATACCATTAATAATAAAAAAATTTATAATACGTAAATTTATGTAATTAAAATTTTGTTATTCAAATAATAATTATTGTTACAATTACACGTGAGCTAATAATAATTATTATAATATATTGTAGTTTGGATTCAAATTATCACTTATTATTAGATTACAAAAACGTAATAGTTGTTTTAATTAATAAATATTTTTATTTTATTATTCTATATCACATTTTCTAATTAATTAATACTATGATTATAAATAAAAATATTATTATATTATTAGTGGCGAATCCAGGAATTTTTTACTATGGTGTCCACATGCAAACATCAAATGTTTTAAAATTTAAAGTAATTTATAAATTCATGAAAAAAGTTTAGAAATAATAATGGTGAATATTTTTTAATGAACGATAAAATTATAAAAGAAATACCAGAGCTAAATTTATAAAGATATAAAGATATTTAGTAAAAAAATGTATTTTTCTAAAATAAATGTGTGATTTTAATATTAATATGGGATTCAACATTAATTTTTAATGGGATCCAAATACAATTTACTAGTTAATTTATACTACTTCTTCAAAAAAAAGTGGGGTCATTGAACCCCACATGTTAACATGTGACTTCGCCACTGTATATTATAATTACATTAATACTATTAATATATCAATAACACTAGTTTTTATCACTATTTAAAAATTATTTTTTCTCTATTTATAATCAATATTAACTACATTAAATAATAATTATTTTTCTATATGAAAATTTTTATCTTTGTTCTTCTTTTTATTATTATTACTATTAATTTTTATTAAAGATTAATTAGAATAATCATTATTAAAATTAAAATTTATGGACTTGAACTGAATTTAATAGATCTGAACTGAACTTAACTTAACTGAACTGAACTGAATTTAACTAAACTTAATGAACCTGAACTGAACTGAACTAAACTGAACTTAACTTAACTGAACTAAACTGAACTGAACTGAACTGAACTAAACTGAACTTAATTTAACTGAACTAAACTGAACTTAACTGAACTGAACTTAATCAAATGAAACGTGAAAAGAACATGCCTAGCTAAAATAAAATGAGATAAGCCTTTACCAAATACAGATCTTATCTTTATCCTTGCATCACATTAATCTTCGGAAAAATTCCTTTTCTTTTTTTTTCTGAAAGTCCATTTCTACATGTGTGTCAAAGTTATTGGTTTAATTATTTAAATGAATTAATTATTTCCTTCACAAGTAATTACTATAATTGTCCCTCCTATCAACAAGTCATCTCTCTCGGTATGACAGCACTACATTTGATAAAAGAATAAATTTAAAAGATATTACTGTTTAACATTTCTGTAAAAAATTCTTTTTTAAAAAGTTGTTTGTAGTTTCAAAAATTAATAGAAATGAAAATTTTTATTTTTATTTACGTCAATGAGAGGGGTGTTATTATCCATTTTGAATTAAAATTTTGCAAATTAGTTAATAAAATACAATGCACCTTAATAATAAATTTTAAAATTTTTTAGCAAGCATAAATATTTTTTTCTTAATTGAAATGTGATGATAAGTTTTAAAAAAATCATGATAAAATGATGAAATTTCCAGAATTACTCAAACTTTGACGTATAATATATGATTAAATTATAAGAATATTGAATTGATTGAAATACCTTCGTAACACTATTATTTTTAATGAAAAAATATTTTTTCTTCTTTTTACTAATTTTATAAACCAGAAACATCCTTTTGAAAAAAAAAATTCTATAAGTATATATTTACAAAACGATCAAATCACAAGGTATGTTTTTTAAATTTATTCTTTAATAAAATATTTCAACCTCTAAAAGATCACGCAAAGTACAATTTTAAAGTTATATGTTATTTATTGTAAAAAATAATTTCTTCTAGTAACGAAGGAATTTTAGTTTTTTTTTTAGGAATTCATTAGATTCCATGACTCCACCTTTTTGCACTTTGAAAGATAGGTGTAGCTAGGGATATCAATGGGGCGGGGATTATTCGAAACTCATAATATTCAAATCGATGATTTTGGGAAAAAAATTGAAAATTTTCACTTGTGGGGATGAAAAATGGGAAGGTAGAACCATACCCGTTCCGTGAGGATTCCCGACCCGCCCCCCAATATACTCCCGTGAAAATACTTATATCAGCATTCCCATTAATTTTCAATTCAATTCAATTTCATTTTATTTCGCTAACGAAACAAGTGGAGAGGGTTTATGATCTTATACCAGTTAGTTTTGTTCGATAAATGCATATTTCATATACTGAAGGACTAAATATAAACCATATGCATCCAATAAACAATTTGGAAAGAACAACAACACATATGAGTTATAATAGAATATAACCGACAAAAACAGACAAGGTGAATAAAACCAAAGATAATCAAAGACAAGAAGTAAGGCCAAAAGAGTTGAAATAATTTACAGGAGGATTCACAGAAGCAACTTGAAGCAATTCATGATCCCTTTCAAAAAACGCCATATCTTCTTCACTCAAAGTAATCCAAGCTTCAATTCCGTCGCTATTTTCCGTATCTAACATCACAATCAAGTTCTTAATCCCCCCACTCGGAATCGTCACCCAAACTGGTTTTCCAAATCCAAAATCAATTCCATAGAAGGGAAACCTACACAAACTTGTGCTTATATAGAAATCAATATTCCCTTCTTCAAGCATCATTCCTGCTTCCCTGAACGATTCTCGAATCGCTTCAATTGAATTGTTTCCTGTCAGTTTTTTCACGTAACTGTGACCGAACTTTTCAAGTCCTTTCCGTAGCTGATCTACCAGGCTTCCCAATTCAATTTCGCTTTCGGTTGCTTGAGATGCGAAATGTCCGGCGAGATTCCCGACGGTTTTTTCCGGCAGAGGTGGCCGGATTCTTCTCCGAATGTTCACCGATTGGGAGAAAATTGATAGTCTTGAATGTTCTTTGTTTGATCTTGAAGCATTCATAGCAGATTTCCAAATTAAAGCGGTTACTGCTTCTACTCTTGTTGGATTTGT
This sequence comes from Euphorbia schlechtendalii, assembly GCA_949673415.1. Lineage (NCBI taxonomy): Eukaryota > Viridiplantae > Streptophyta > Magnoliopsida > Malpighiales > Euphorbiaceae > Euphorbia > Euphorbia schlechtendalii. The sequence goes on from CATIWQ010350638.1 coordinate 6,189, forward strand.
GACGGATTCACCCACCGATTTGGCTTTCAAAAAGGCGATTCCGTCTTTATTGAAGACGAATCTTTTCGTCGTGTATACTTCTTTATTAAGCTTTGTTGACGGTTTTGAAATTGAGAAATTCTGCGGCGGAAAAACCGATGCTGCACTGAATAATTGAGACGGAGCGCCGCCAGAGGCGGTAGCTCCGGCCTCCGTAGCTGTAGCCCAGTCCTTGATGAATGTTATTGCAGTGACGGCATCCGATATCTTCTGCGAAACGCAGACTCCGACGGAGAAACCGCCGCATCGGAAAAAAGTGACCTGAATTTGCACGAGGCTTCCGATCCTGGCCTCCGGCGATTCGATTTCGACGGGGATGAAACCACGAATCGTCTCGGCGTCGGGATTCAAGAGGAAATCGGAGAGGAGAGAGTTGACTTTTGCCTCGACGAAAACGACGCCGTTGTCGTTGCAATCAACTGATAAACCGTCGCCATTGAGTCTTCCTGCTAAAGGATAGAAATGAGTTAAGGTTAGGGATAGTGAATTTCTGAGCTTGAGAGAAATGTCTGAAACTGAAAATTTGGGGATATTGGAGAAGAAGAAGAGAAGAGGGCCGTAACAGACTGGTGCTAACTGATCAAGAAGAGAAATATTGAAGCTTTTGAGATGAATTGGAGTTGGAGACGATGGTTTTACGATGTTTTTGTTGATTATTTCTACTTTGGTCGCCATAGCCATTTTCTTGGCTTTCTTGGTTTGGAGAAAGAAGGAATATTTAAAGAGATAGATACTTTTTAATTATTTATTGTGATTTCAAATTTCAACTCTGAATTTCTAATTTCTGAAACCCCAACTGTTTAATTATTGTTTCCTTTTCTACCCCCAATTTTGTAAAATTTACTCTCTCAAATATTGGTTTATTCGGTTTGGTAATTAAACTGAACGTATCGAAAATCATTACTTAAATACGTTACAAGGTCTAGAAATGTTTAAAATATATGTGAAACACATGTGATTATTAATTCTCAGTTTCCTTATTTAAAATAAGGGTAAAGTTCAAAAATATATTTTGGGTTATTTTATTACACCTATTTGTACTTAAAATAATAAAATTGATTATAATGTTTGACTATAGTGCCATTACGCTAGACGACATATATTTTATGAGAAAATGTAAACTCGTGTCACACATTATACTTAAAAATTGAAATGCAATAAATACGTCTGTATATTTAATCTGGCTTTCAATATATTACAAATTCATTTCTCTCGCACACCACGTAGACTAGTTGCCATTTATGTATTAAAATATTTATTTTTAATGAAATTGAGCCGAAATTTCAGGTTGGAAGTATATTAAACAAAAAGAAAAGAGGAATTTTAAATAAAAAAAAACAAAAAGGTTTAATACAAACTTATTCATAAAAATTTTGCTGTCTTAAAAAACATCTCAGCAGCTATATCAATTTTGAAAAAACGCGCCTTTGTACTTTTATATCCTTTCAAATCACTCTCGATCAAGGAGGTGCATCACATTTTCTGTTACATGTCAAGTTTGAAAAATCAAACCATCATCACTTAACACGTGTCATTTATTAGTTAAATAAACTAAAATATGAAAAATTTTCAATACAATCCTTAATAACTTTTCCTTTTCATTTTTACTCTCTTCTACAACACACATTTCTACGAACAAGAATACATCAAAATTTTCTTTTAATTTCCAATCATCGAAGATAAGGGAAGACTTACTTTTTGTCGGCTGCCAGATTTTTATATCGTTCTATTGGGTAAACAAGTACGGGCAATGCTAACTAGAACTGATTCATTGTGGCAAGAGTTCTGAACGCAAAATATTTTCACAACAAATCATTCTTTTGAGGCAGCAACTTCAAATTCTAGTTTTGTTTGGAAAGATTTCTTGGCAACAGAAGATATGATTCAAAAGGGTTTATAGCATGGAGAATTGACACTGGTTCAAATGTCCACATTGAGAGAGATAATTGGTTGCCACACAAGGTACCTCACATTTCTTCTCCAATAATGTCAGGTTTCGAAGAAGCCAAAGTAAACTTATTACTGCATGATATATGGCTGATGTCCAAATCACATATGTACTGGACATTGTTCTTCGCATGCGTCGGTCTTACCTATAGTGATGTGTACCGAGTGGATTTGATGCAAATCGCTTGCTTTATCTTATGTATTATGGTATTCAAGTCCAAGGGGATATCATAATAATCTGACTCTTCGGGCTTTGTCTTTGGTGCCTTAGCGATAATGCCTTTTTAGAAAGGACTTTTATTCTTCAGGTATCAATGTAAAGGCGTTGTTGCCTAATCGATGTATAGTCTTTGATGCCTTTGAAGAAAGGAATTTAGTGCCTTAGTTATATTAGGGGTTTTGATGATTTGTGTCGGAGGGATTTGAGATAGAAATCGCACGTCATGGTCTTAGAATTTCCCAGGGGGATTTTCAGAAATCTCACACCGCAGTCTTAGATGAATTATGGCCAATATCGTTACCATAATGCAGGGAGTATTTGAGATTGAAATCGCACGCTACAGTTTTGGCATTTATCCGGAGGAATCTAAGAAATTGCACGCCTCGATCTTATGTGCCTTTGATGAAAGAGCTTTTTAGGTATATGCTACTTCCTTCCGTCATTATGAGAAGGTAGTCGGATGCTTCCTTCGGCCTTCTTGAAGGAGGAATTTAATGCTTCTCCTTCCATCATGGAGGGTGGTCAGGCACTTCCATCGATCTTAATCTTTATTCAGAAAGTGAATGCTTCTCCTTCCATCGTAGAGGTGACTGAGTGCTTCCTTTAGCCTTAATCTTCAAGGAGGAAGTGAATGTTTCTTCCATCATGGAGATGGTCGGGCGCTTCCTTCAATCTTAATCTTCAAGGAGGAAGCAAATGTCCTTCCATCGCGGAGGTGATCGGGTGCTTCCGTTGACCTTAATCTTCAAGGAGGAAGCAGATGCTTCTCCTTCCATCATGGAGGTGGTCGGGTGCTTCCTCCGGTCTTACACCAATGAAGGAAAACATAAATAAAAACATATTTGATAATTACCTTTTTCCATATTCTCAAGATCGAAGAATGCCGCGTCGAATGCCAAGTCAAATCCATTTCATGGTTTGTCAAAGTATGAATGTATATCAACAACTTCTGCAACGGTGAATATTGATAACAATCGATTTGCGATATTTTCGTCGTGAGATGAAAACTCGGAAGAGAAAAAATGAAAGGAAATTAAAATGAATCGAAAAAGAATTCCCTTTATTATTCATTACACATGATTTCTTTTTATAGGAAATGGAAATGAATTAATTGCAATTAAGTCCTTAAACTATTGATTATTTGTAATTAATTCCTAAAAGTTCTATAACTTTTCAATTTAGTCCAAATAACTAAATTGGATCAGATTCTTTGACCCCATTGATCCGTTCACAGGTGGACCGTGTATTTCCAACATGTAGCAATTACAATAAAAATAGTAAAACCAATAATTAGTCCTTTTAGATTCATGTGGTTTTGTAGCTCCTCCAAACCGTAAACTATCACCGAGTATATTCGAAGCAAAAGGAAATTTTTTTTTCGAGATTAACTGTATAGAAGATCTTTTTACAGCTCTCAATAAAGCTACATAATTTTTTTAAAAAACATTAGCCTGTTGATGTTACAGAAGGTGTGGTGTTGGGAACGAGATTTACTTCGCCAATTAAAGCTTTTGTTGCGGAAATATCTTCCAAGCGCTTCCAAGTTGTAAAAACTCTGAATAATATTAAAGCAGTAAGGACACAAAAGATTGAAGTAGATTCAAGATTTATAAAAACTCTTAATAATATGACAAAGATAGAATAGAAACAAGTAATTAAAGGAGAAACTAAAGAGTATCCATAAGATAACTCAACCAACAAGAAGCAATTTATCAAGAAGATAGAAGGAGAGTACTCACAGTGCGTTCTTCTTTTAACAATGATACTTTAAAAGAACATGTTTTAGAAAGATTATCTTGTTGCGTAGATTTTCATCACAGTTAGGGCAGATTTTAGAATGAAAATTAAATTTCCAGAATAAGTTATCACCGTGATTTGGAAGGAATATTATACTAATATTAAAAAAAAGCTAGAGTGATAAGATTCTCATAATCTTAAGAACATATAAGTAGAAGTAAAGAATCACAAAAATTAGGGTTTTAATAAAACTTTGTGAAAATTGCTCTCTTAAAAACGCATAAAACCGTATTTTTCAAAAAATAAAAGTTATTTAGAAACTTGCAAGCATAAACTTTGAAAGATCATTTCAGAAATCAAAGGAAACCCTAGAGCAATTTCAAGAAAAACAATTTAAGAGTCGGATTCAACATAAAAACAGAACAAAGAACATGCGAAGAGATTTAACCCATATTATCATAGAAACCTAGCATGCAAACACAGATCTAAACTGATAAACGCTCTGATACCATTTGTTACAATTCATACAGAGATTTCTATACATTTAACAATCCATAAAGAAAGTAAATAACAACAAATTTTTGAATGTTCCCCTTTATGGTACTTAATACCATACTTAAAGGGTACCTCATTTAGTTGAGAAGAGTAATTTTATTGATGACAATGACAAAGGAAAAAGTACAGAGATTGAACACACAAAGTAGACAGAAAAGAAAGCATACAATACAAACCCTAAAACTAACAAAGATACCGAATATTGAAAAAATTGAGCTAAATATAACCTGAAAAGTTAACCGCCTAACATTTTATCTTCTAAGAAAGCGCCATGTAGATCTTCAAAAAATCACATACAGAAGATCAAGAACAAAGGAGCACAAAGAGCTAAAATGAAATCGGCAAAAGAGAATTTAGGGTTACAATTAACCTAACAAAGAAGCAGAAACCACTGCTTGGTAAGGAGTTTTGGGCTTGGTTACTGGGCTTGGTGCTTTGGGCACAACTTTGAATGTTGTCTATAATTTCATCCATTGTGACATGTTGCGTGACGTGATATTATTTATTTTGATATTTTCTTCATTAATAATGGTCTAAGGCATCAACAACCCCCTAAAATTGGCTTAGAAAATCAGATGTCATTCTGAAATTACAAAAGGGCTAGATATCCCCCTCAAGTTGGTAATTTCGAACCAGTTAACCCCCCAAAAGACATATTTCAGAATCTGGTTGGTTTAACTTTTCAAAGATGTCATTTTTCTGATTTTTCTCTCTCCAACTAGAAGTTGACACGTGGTATTGAGGAGGTAAACTTGTGCATTTTTGCCAAGGTAAGAGGGTTATCTGGTCATTTTAAAAGTTGAGGGTGACATCCGATTTTCAGAGCCAAGTTGAGGGGGTAATGATGCATTTGATCATTGATAATCACCAGAAACGTCGAAAGATCGATTTTTATTTTGTTCGGGATTTTAATTCCGAAAATTTCTTGCATGTAAGTTGCCATCAAACTGCAAATATTCTTATAAAGGTACATAAAGAGGCTCAGTTTCTCGGGGTAAAAGACAAAATCATCATGGTTGGCTCCATTAATTAAAATGTTATCGATTATTATCTTTATTATCAAATATTTAAAAGCTTTTTGTATTGTATCAATTAAACTCCATTGATAAATTTAGTCTTGTAGAAAAGTCAACATTATGGGGCTAGGTTCTATATATAGTTATAGAGAAATTGATGAATCCACGTTGTGGGTTAGCTAAACGATCGATTTGTTTAATTTGTTGAATTATGTGCATGTTACAACAGCCATCAAGATTCACTACATGTGCAGAAAGACTCAATAATACGGTAGCGGTTTTGTTACTACTCTCTAGTATTATTGGCTCTCGGATTTGGATGATTTTGGTTTACATTTTGGGTGGAAGTAAGATTTAAGTCTTCTAATTATTTTTTAAAAAGGGGAATTTAGGGTCTAAGAATTTAGATTTGTTAATTATTTGGAATTAGTGTATTCGTTTCATGTTGTTAGAATCATTACAATTCGTTTGATAGGCTGCATTAATTATTTCATAACTCCTGCAACTTGTAAGTTTTTTTTATAAACAACTATCAAACACTTGTAAGCTTTTAGATGCAACTCATCTTCCTATATATTTTAAAATATTACTCCCTCCATCATTCCATCATTGAAATCAATAATACATCCATTTTACTAATAAAATGATTAATTTATCATTTATTTCATTATGCTTCTAAATTATTAACTTATAATTTCATTAATTCATTATCTTTCATATTTAATATAAAGGTAAATAAGAGAAAAACCGGTGAAAAATGCATTGGTAATCTGAAGTGACATAGGAATAAAATACATTTTTATGCTTTTATATTTTGATTTTACATTTTTTTACATTCCTTGTATTTACTTTTTATGTATCTAAAATATGTACATGTGTTATATAAATGTTATATATCTACTTTATAAACCTATTATATACATGTTATATATTGTTGGACCCAGCAGAGTGATAAATAGGTTATGGTGGGGGGTGGGGGGGGGGGGTGAATCTAGTTCAATACACACTTTAGAATTAAGTGAAAATTGCTTCCGAAGCCTCTTCTAAGTGATCAATATTCACTTAGAGTCACCTTTTTACTTAGATGTTTGCAAAGCAATATTAAGTCTAAGTGAGTAACACAATGAATGCAACAACAATAAATATAACAAAGTTAGAAATATGCAAACACGAGTTTTTATCCCGGTTCAATCTCTGCCTAAGTGATTAATATTCACTTTGAGTCCCCTTTTTACTTAGATGTTTGCAAAGCAATATTAAGTCTAAGTGAGTAACACAATGAATGCAACAACAATAAATATAACAAAGTTAGAAATATGCAAACACGAGTTTTTATCCCGGTTCA
>CATIWQ010350643.1:0-38554 GCA_949673415.1 Euphorbia schlechtendalii
CAATTGCATAACATGTTAACAAAAAATAATACTTTCCATAAAAGTTCAAATGACTAACATGTATAAAAATGTATAAATTAACTATATTACGTGATCCAAAAAGTTTGCTTTTGCTAGATTGTAATCTATTAGTAAATATTGCATGACATCTTTAACCTTTAATATAGATTCAACGATATCTCTTTAAGATTTTGTAGATTAATTTAATTTTGACATATGTTTTATCGCCGTCAAACTAAAACCTCCAAGTAAACATTAGTCTTAATACATGTATTTCAATCCATTTTGGTTGAGGTTATATGTATAATTGATGAGCTTCTTCTATTTTCCTCTCTTCTTTTTATAATACATGCAAAAGTTAAAAGTTAACGGAATGAGTTTTAAATTTTTCTGATCAAACAAAGTGGAGTTATAGATTATATTAGTAGAACTACTAGATATAGTTGCATATTTGTACAAAAAAACAATGTTCATTCAACCATGCAGAATGCTGATATTGTAATTATTTTTGTCACAATTTTTTCATAGTCAAAAATTATAAAATTATTGGAGCTTTTGCCCATAATTTTATACACGGTCAGTCAAAAATAAATAAAATTAACTTTTGACTAACTATTTGAGCATTAATTGTAATATGGAAGTAATTTATGATCCATTCATTACCTCGAATTTATGTATATATGAAATTGCATTTTAATAATTAATGAAATTTAATACAGTATTTGAGTTGAGTCACTACGTGATTGAATAATTCATATTATTTGGGGAGTTATCAAGGTCCACATATCAAACTTACGTAACATACAATGTGTCATTTCATTATCTAAAAAATTGGTTTTTAACTTTTTATGGTTAGTTGGTTATTACCATTAATTCAATGTTATGGTAATTTTGTTTTCAACGAAATAAACATTACTTTGCTTTTTAATGCTATTGGATTAATCTTCACATTATTAGTTTAATGGTGATAAGGAGCAGAGTAATATAAACTTTAACAAAATCTCCATAAAATTTGTGTTAATTCAATTATGGGAATCATAAATAAATAACCACTACACTAAATTTTTTAATAGATGTTGCCCCCAATTTTAGAATATCTTTGCTAGCTCCTAAACTTGGCATAATAGTACTCGCGAATCCCCCAATGTCACTTGTCACCTTCTGATTAGAGATAAAATAAAAAAAATGATATTTTTGAAAAATCAAATCAATTAAAAGATAACTCATGATAATGTGAGTGTTGATGTTTATATCGATATCTTAATGATCTTAATGCACAAACTAATCATTTTAGCCATCACATTGGTAATGAGTCACTTGCGTATTAGACAAATTTAATTATGATAAAAAGTGGTCAATTTATCCATTTGCATTTTTAATAAGACATAATTAGAAATATTCATTGAATTCGTTTGGTGGCTATGCATCTTTAAAAAGAGGATTTCGAAGAGGTTAGAGTTATTTAGAACCAAGTGTCAATTTCACAAAAATTTTGTATTTTTTGAGTTCTCAAATTATAATAGTAACAAAGATTCATGAAGTATCATTAATGTACTAAATAAGAAAGATTCCATATATTTTTTAGTTACGCCTCCTTATGTAAAATATATAGATTTTAGTTGTTGAATTTTTAATTATAAATTTGATTATTCACTTTATTTTTAAAGTAGGCTAATTTTGGTAAATTCACTGTCTTTAAAGTATTTATACTAAAAAATTTTCAATTTTGAACATCAAACACCGTGAAAGTACATAGGAATTGTCTGATAGAGATATATTTGAGACAAAAAAAAAAAATTTAAAATACTCTAAATTGAAACCAAGTATTTACAAAAAAAATCCCATAACTATTTTAAGCAGTCAGGTTTACTTTTAATTAACATAGAACTTACTTAAGATAATGATTTGAATTTGAAGTTACTATTTATCACCTACGGTCGGGTTAAAGAATCCGAATCAATTTAATTATTTGAATTAAATTGAAAAGTTGTAGAAAATTATAAAATTAATAATTAAGAATTTAAAGATTTAATAGCAATTAATCACTGTTTTAAAAATCCCCGCCTAGACGCTATTTTGAGGTTCGCCGCCTAGCTATGCCTAGCGCCTAAACCCAATTGACTAACATCTAAGTCCGCCTAGACCCCGATTAATCCCCGCCAAGGCCCTGATTCACCTTCGGCTGCCCGACTAGCGCCTAGCGCTTTTTAAAACACTGCAATTAATCAAAATTTTATTTCATATACATGAAATTCACGTGTGATATGAATTATGAATTCATTTCAATTCATTTTTCATCATCTTTTCATTCCTTCTCCCGAGTTTTCATCTCGCGAAGAAAACATAGTGAATTGATTATTCTCGATTTTCATCGCAGTAAAAGTTGTGAATATATATCTATATTCCGATACACCGTGAAATGAATTTGACTTGACATTCAATACGACGTTCTTTGATCTTGGACAAATGAAAAAGATTAGAATCCGAATTCATTTCATTTTCCGTTTTCCTTCGAGAACCATCAATCTAATGATGATAAAATTCAAACTAATGGTGATTTTGTTACCTCAGAATTTGTCATTAGTTTGACTTAATATATATATATCAAATAATGCTACTTGTCAAAACTCTTAAGCGGTGTCGTATCACCGAGTTGCCATCCAACCACCGGCGGCAGGTCATATGAACGATTCAAACATTTAACGCGAAAATCATATTCCGATTATGGCTGTTGATTCTGCAAACTCAAAAATAAAATTTCTCAAAATCAATAACGGAATTTGCAGCCTCCGAAAACCCCAATCCCAAATCGTCGCTAAAAATTGATTCTTCCCCAATTCTCACCTCATGTCTTTTGCCACTTTCAAAGCTTTAACAGAAACTCTTAAACGCTGCAACAACCTCCCTTCACCTTCATATTCATCTTCACAGTCTATTTTAACTGAGAAACAATCTCAAGAAACGGATCCCTCAATTGAAATTTGCAGAAAGCCTCCAAAAACGTCTCTCGCTAAGCAGCTTCAACTCCTCGGAGAGAATTGCCCTTTGCCACAACAATCTCAAAGTCTCGAAAAGGAAACCCCAGTTGAGAGAAATGGAGAAGAAGAAGAAGAAGGGGATAGAAACTTTCAGAATTTGGGGAAATTGAAATTGGGGGAGTTTCAGTTTGATCATACTGGACCATCTGAACCGCTAGTTCTTTCATTTCCAGGAGAAGAACCAGTTATTCAGGTAATCAAATGTATGCAGAATAATTAACTTATTGTTTTTGAATGTTCTTGTGTTGTTGAGATTGAGAAATGTGCTTTTGATTACAGGTACCTGCATCTATCAACTGTAGGTTGCTTGAACATCAAAGGGAGGGAGTGAAATTCTTATATGGACTATACAGAAGAAATCATGGAGGAGTTCTTGGCGACGACATGTGAGTGTACATTTGAACTTTGACATGTTTCCTTTTGTTCTAAATTGGATTTTCATGTCAATCAGCAATGGGGTGTTCTTCCACTTTGAACAATGAAGAAGACCGCGGGCCAATGTCTTTTTATTGTTTACAGTTTCCCTTTTTCCGTGGATGCATTATGGTTTTGTAGTTGATTTTCTGTTAGTCTTACTTACACTGTTATGTTGATTGAGTAATACATTTACTTTAGGAAATCAGCTTTTGTTTTGATGGTAAAATAAATGATTTCAAAGGATTTGAGTCTTATTTAGAGCAGATATTCAACCATAGAAAATGAAAATAGTCAGAGAAAAAAATTCATAATTTTTCTTATCCACATGGCTCCCATAAGGGTACTTTTTTGTGGGTATCTTCAAAATTTCTTGCCCCTCATAATAATGTCACCATGAATTTTTTTTTTACTTTCCTTCTTTTCTTCTAATTAATTTGTTTGTCGTTTGGAATTATTGGATGATTCATATTAGAAGAAGTTTCAGTATGAGAATAGCCTAGTCAGCCTTAGGAAAACATAAGACTAGTTTACCCTATTCATAACTTTTCTAGAAACTGAAATACTAATACTGACAGTTAATCAACATGAATTTTGCTGTCATGTCTTATGGACATTTTGGTACTAAGTTACATATGGATTTCTTATTGATTTGGTAGAGGATTTAAAATTTTTCATCAAATAATGCGTATGTCTTAGATTTCACTGGCCTATTTGCAAGGGAAATCATTTTACTTGAAAGCTTAACTTACAATGCTACTGTTTGCTCATGTAATGTAACAATAGAAGTAGGAACATTATCGACTGGTGACTTACTGTATCCAGTTCATATTTTTCTTCTTATGCTAATATGTTTAATCGCTTACTTGTAATTTTGCAAGTGTCTAAGAATATATGCTCACTTATATGGAACAGGGGACTAGGCAAGGCTATTCAGACAATTGCCTTCTAGGCTGCTGTTTTTGAAAAATTTAACTCATTGTGAATAGAATTGGGAACATAATGGTTTTGAAGTTGATTTTCTGTTAGTCTTACACTTTTATGCTGAATGAGTAATACATTTACTTTAGGAGATTAGCTTTTGTTTTGGTGGTAAAGGATTTGAGTTCAAGGGTAAAAAGCAGATATTCAACCTTAGAATAATGAAAATAGTCAGAGAAAAAGAATTATTTTGTTTCTTATCTACATAGCTACTTAAGGGTAACTTTTTTTGTGGCTGTCTTTTAACATTTCTTTCCCCAAAATTATGTCATCATGAATTCATATACTTTTCCTTCTTTTCATCTAATATTTTGTTTGTCATCTGGAATTCTTAGATGATTTATATTAAAAGTTGATGCACTTTGATTTTGTTAATCGTTTATGGTTTATTTACTTTGCTGTCACGTCCTATGCACATTTTGGTATCAAGTTAAATACATATTTCCTGTTTATTTGGTTGAGGATCTCGTAATTTTCATCAAATAATGCGTATTCCCTAGATTTCATTAGGCTTTTTGCAGGAGAAATCTTTTTTGTTAAGCTTAACTTACAATGACTTGCTGTAGGAAGATAAATGACTGGCGACTTTCTGTATACAGTTCATATTTTTCTTCTTATGCTTATATATTTATAAGTTTATTTGCTCACTAGTAGTTTCGCAAGTGTCTAAGAAACTTTGCTCACTTATATGGAACAGGGGACTAGGCAAGACTATTCAGACAATTGCCTTCTTGGCTGCTGTTTTTGAGAAAGACAGCGATTCCGCCAATTCCACGATATTACACGATAATCAGGCAGGGAAAAAGGGTCCGGTACTAATAATTTGCCCAACTTCTGTAATCCAGAACTGGGAGATCGAATTCTCTAGGTGGGCAAATTTTAGCGTCTCCATCTACCACGGAGCGAATCGCGATTCGATCCTCGAGAAACTAGGGGCAGGCGGAGTTGAGGTCCTGATCACCAGTTTCGACACGTACCGAATTTACGGGACGATTTTGTCGAAGTCGAAATGGGAGATTGTTATTGTGGACGAGGCACACCGGCTCAAAAACGAGAAATCTAAACTATATGGAGCGTGCCTAGAAATCAAGACCCGGAAAAGAATCGGACTGACAGGGACCATTATGCAAAACAAAATCATGGAACTTTTCAACCTCTTTGACTTTGTTGCCCCCGGATCGTTGGGAACTCGAGAACATTTCCGGGAGTATTACGATGAGCCACTCAAGCATGGCCAGAGAGCAACGGCGCCCGAAAGATTTGTTCAGGTCGCTGACGAGCGAAAAGAGCACCTAGTGGAAGTTCTTCGAAAGTATATGTTGAGGAGGACAAAGGAGGAAACGATTGGGCATCTTATGTTGGGGAAGGAAGATAATGTCGTGTTTTGTGCTATGAGTGAGCTGCAAAAACGAGCCTATGGCCGGATGTTGCGAATTCCGGATATTCAGTGCCTCGTAAATAAGGACCTTCCTTGTAGCTGCGGTAGCCCTCTTAAACAAGTGGAGTGCTGCAAAAGAATTGTGCCTGATGGAATTATTTGGCCTTTTCTTCATAGGGATAACCCGGAAGGTTGCGATTCGTGCCCCTTTTGCCTTGTCCTTCCTTGTCTCGTAAAGCTCCAACAGGTATATGAACTTTTATTCGGTTATTTTCCTTACGATTTCCTTTTGTTTATTTTCTATTGAGCTTTAGCGTTGTTACCTTAGGACCAGTTTGGGATTGCTTTCCTAGGCTGCTGTTCCGGAAAGCTTTTCAATTTCAAGCTTTTCCATGCTGTTGTCTAGGAAAGCTCTGGAAATAAATAGTAAACGGATCCTAATTATTTAGTATTGAGAGACGGAATCTTTGTTCAATGCCAAAATATGTTGTTCTATGAAAAGTTTGTGAGTGAAGATTTTCAAGACAACAGCGGTGACAGCAATCCCAAATAGGCCCTTAGTGGTGATATATGCTTGTCTTCTCTTTTGCAAAGCACGACTATAAAATTATTGAACTATCAACCTTGATTTTGTTCCATTGAGGCTTTATTTTCTCAAGATTGTGATTTATATTTCCTTAAATATGCATGATGAAGGCAGACAAAATGAAGTTAAAACATGAGAAAAAGTGTTTAATGTGTTTCACTAGTTAATTTAAGGGATCAATGAATGAAATTTAAAGATGACGGGTTTGAAGAGGACGATCAAGTTTAGAGGCTCAGTTGAACATATATGAAGTTGACCGTTGAGTGCTAATTTTCCCAAATACATAAAATTTAGGGGCTTAATATTACATTTCGCCTTTATCATATTTTCAAATTGTTTTCTCCTGCTTAAACTAGATAAGTAATCACCTGGAGCTTGTAAAGCCTAACCCCAAGGATGAACCAGACAAACAAAGAAAGGATGCAGAGTTCGCTTCGGCCATATTTGGCCCCGATATCGATTTGGTTGGGGGAAATGCACAGACTGAAAATTTCATGGGGTTGAGTGATATTAAACACTGCGGAAAAATGCGAGCCTTGGAAAAGTTAATGTCTGCTTGGGCTGCAAAAGGCGACAAGCTTCTTCTCTTCAGCTACTCTGTCAGGTATATAATATATTTACTTTTCTTTCCCATATGGTCATCTGTTGAATTATGCAGAAAAAACCTGATTTTTTTTTGTTCAGTAGCTTTTGATTCAACAAATTTAAAGTAAATCATTCAAAAAACACAAAAGATGAAAGTAAATTAGCTGATTTTTCAGGGTCAATTCTTTTTGCTGCTCAAGTCATTGTGGGACAGGAATAAAAACTTTTGGAGTCATGTCATAAAATCTGAAATTCAGTTAATTTCTCTTTGAATTGTTGAACAAAACTGTTTATAAAATCTGACTCCTAACCGGATCTAATAAAATGAACGGTTCTGAAAAAATTGAGGCGATGTGTACTTTAAATCCCATTTTTCTGCTATTTAGACTGCTTTATTCTATCTTCTTTAGAAATTGACCTAATTTTTTTAGGATGCTGGACATACTGGAAAAGTTCATCATACGAAAAGGTTACAACTTTTCGAGACTTGATGGCTCCACGCCAACTAACTTGCGCCAGTCTTTGGTTGATGATTTTAATTCAAGCCCAAGCAAACAGGTATCATGTCATTCCTGCCATGGAATTATAGTATTTTCGTCATCCAAATTATTTTCTAGATTTAAATCCTGTTTTCTAGGTTTTCCTGATATCTACTAGAGCTGGAGGTCTTGGATTGAATCTCGTGAGTGCCAATCGTGTTGTAATATTCGATCCAAGCTGGAATCCTGCCTATGATTTACAGGCACAGGACAGGTCATTTCGGTTCGGGCAGAAGCGGCATGTTATAGTTTTCCGGCTTTTGGCAGCCGGGTCCTTTGAGGAACTCGTGTATTCCCGACAAGTGTATAAACAACAGCTTTCGAATATCGCTGTTTCGGGGAAGATGGAAAAACGGTATTTTGAAGGTGTCCAGGTGTACTTTTTTTATCCCTGGATGAAAACTAACTGGGATTTGATAGAGGGTTCAAGTTCTTATATTTTACTCTATTGGGTGCATTTCAGGACTGCAAACAGTTTCAGGGCGAGCTTTTCGGGATTTGCAATCTGTTCCGTGATTTATCTGATAAACTTTTCACTAGCGAAATCATCAAGTTACATGAGAAAAAGGGAAAAGATGATGAAAAGCGGTATTCTACTACAAACCAAGAAGTAATGGCTGAGATTGGGAGCTGTTTTCTTCCTGCAAACTTTGTAGACGAAAGAAAATTAGCCGAGCCAGAGACGATCACACCGACTGAAGATGAAAATCCCGTAACTACTAAGCCAGTGCTAGAAGATTTAGGTAAGATGATAAAGAGAGAGATTATAATTCTATATTAAGTGCAATCTACTAAAACTCGGACTTTGGCGATGTTCAGGTGTTTTGTATGCCCATCGAAATGAGGACATTCTTAATGCGGGGCCGAATACCAGAAAGAAGGAAGAAAGCATCTCTCAAGACGTTAATCTGGAAGCTTCTCCTATGCGGAGAAGGAAACTCGAAAACACTGGTGAATATGCAAATGTCTCGTCATCAAATGATTGGAAAAGAATACAGTATAAACTCATAGCTAAATTCAAGGGTATGGGAGAGGTGGAATTTAGCAAGTGGGTACTTTCTGCTACTGCTTCAGAAAGGGAGGAAGTGCTAAAAGAATTCAAGAAGAGAAAATTCAAGGAACCCAATGGCTGATGTTTAGCACTTTAACTAAAAACAGAAACATTGTAAGTACATAGCCCGTATATATGTACGTTTTGCTGTACATTGTGTAACAAACAACTGCACATTTCCTATGTAGTTTAGAGATTGCAAGCTCAGCCAATATGAGTCATTTTCATTCCAAATAACTGTTTATATGTTCAAATGCTCTGTTAAATAACAAAATCGACCTGTTATACTACTTCCTTTGCATCTTGAATCTAGAAACCGGCCTTGTTGGCTGGGAATTGGATGGCTGCAGGTTGGTAAACACAGATAGAGTGTAAGTTCAGGAAGCAATAACTTAGTGCTATTATATCTTTTGCTAATTATAAAAGCAATTACCTGTAATGAAGTCGGGGTTTGTTCCTGTGAGGTTGGGAGATTATGAGCACGCTCCACAACAGAACCCGTAAAAGCCTGCATGTCAGATGAAAATTAGTTTGAGGATTTTGAGTTTAAACGGTGAGTTTAGGTTTAACAATGAACAAACCTTAGAACTGTCAAATCCCGGTTTTGAGCTCCATCCAGGTGTCTAAGTGGGTAAAGAGAAGCATAATGAGCATGTTGGATTTAAAATCAAACCAGATTACTCGTATATGATAGAAGAGGTAATACCTGTGGTGAACTTACAGTTCGATTTTGTAAATTTCCTAGTGTATTACTAGATTTCTCAACAATGGAGCCAGAAAACGCCTGTATCATAGAAAGAAGCATGTGCTTAGTAGGAAAACCTTCAATGCACTTGAAAGAGGAATTTGAACCAGCCATGTAAAGATACCTTGGAACTATCAACCGATTTTGTTGCCTGAAGTGGCACCTGAGTACAAAAGCGCAAAAAATCGAGAAAGAGAAATGAACAAGCCACCAATATTAACTATTAAGAAATTTTCACAGGGTAGCATAAATAGTGAGTCTCTGCCTTCATAGTTGTATAAAAAAAATGCAGTGCGAGGCCAAAACTACAAAACTAATCACTGTATGCTTTTGAAAATCAAGAATAGAAAGTACTTTGCAGCAAGACACACAAACAGAATATGTAACGGAGCATGTAATAATTACATTTTGATACCTCATTTCTTTCAATGTTCTCCATCACTTCAGGAAGCAGCATATCATTCTTAGTCGAAACTGACTTCTTCCCCTGAGTCACACTTTTGCCATTTTGCATATCATCTGAAGACACAATGCAAGAAAAGAACGATTAAAATAAACATACTGAAAAAAAAATCAGAACCACCTAAATATGTATGCAGCATTTATTCTGATTGATTTATAGTCCAACATTTAAAGGAACACGTCTTTTTCCCTTAAAACCAACACCATACACAAAGAAATCATAGTAGTCGAGAGTGCAAATCGCACTCAAAGCGCTAGGGTCTCGCTTTTACACAAAATGCAAAACAAGCGCTCGCTTAGGAAATCGCACTATTATAAATTTATCCAAAATATTATAGCTTTAGAAAATTTATGGATATAGCTATTTAAAACTAATAGATATTAAAATATTAAATGTCACAATAGTCCACAATAAAAAAACAAGTCATTAAAAATCCAAAAGTCATTAAAATATAAGCATGTGTGCAATTTTTTTCAAAGCGCGCGCTTTTTTGCATCTTCTGCACCCCTGCGCTTTGTGTTCAACAAAAGCGCACAGGGTGCGCTTCGCTTTGCTGCGCTTTTGACTATTATGAAATAAATTACAGCAATAAAAAGTTGAACAAGTCATATAAAAACAAAAAGGATAATGTTTGAAGGCTAACCTTTACATAAAGGCTGCACGGTCAAACCTGTGCACTGCATTTTCAAATTTAGAAATCAATAGTTGACAGATTTATCATTAGTTACAAGAAAGAGAATGTGAAGATTCCATCTCTTACATTTGATTTGTCAGTAATATCCAATTGTTGGCGATACTTATCCAACAACAATTCGACAGTTGCGTTTTGCACTTCCATCTGACTTTGTGATTTCTGTATATAGCTTAAGTCAGTTATTTAGAAACTGAGGATTTAACTATCAGAAGTCAGTTATTTATAATTGTAACAATTCAGTAGAAATCGATCTTAAAGTCCTTACCACTGACTGAGTCTTCGATGTTAAATCATTAACCTTGTTATTTCTTTCAGCTGCAGTAGTGTGCTCTTCTTCGTCACTCTCATTATCACTTTCATCTGAGTTAGTGTGCTCTTCTTCTTCATCTTCATCAGCACCTTCATTTTCAACATTATCATCCTCATCCTTATCACTATCATTGTTGCCTTCAGCTGCAAGTTCTTCTTTTTCAAGTTCATCCAACCTAGACATCATGCGGTCATATTCATCATCTTCGACTGTAACTTTCTTGCCATATGTACCTGCAAAAGAATAAAAATATCTCACAATCATTTAACTTCCAAACTATCACAAACAGCAAACTTTCAAATTATAGCTAAAAAGTAAACTAACAAGACAGGATAGAGTCCCATCAACAGATACCAAAGCTATTATCATTGTACACCTTGGCAATTTAGTGTACCATTTGCATTATGTTTGTAAAAAAACCTATATTATATATCAAAATTCGAGCTACCAAGTCTAACAACACTCATAAGTGGATATTTCTCTTCCCCGGATAAAGCTATGGCTGGGAAATGAATTCAACATACATAAATGATCGGCTCATTGGAGGATTCTTTGGGGGATGTTCGAGAAAAAACTACCACTACTCTAGAGACTGATTTATGCGCTGATGAGCTATATCTGGGGGACGAAACACTTCCGAATTCAAACCTTAGCAACAAAACCACCAATCAGCAGGAAATGTTAGTTTACTATAAGGATGCATTCCGTTTTCTTCGTAACCTCACTTTTTCGTCTTTCACGTCTGCTCCACTTCAACTCAAAAACATTCCCATTACCATCTCAACTTCTCTATATCTCAACCTCCAAGCCAAAACAAAGAGATCATTATAATTGCTTGATTGAATATATATTTACAAGCCCAAACCGTATTTAGTTTAAGATGACAATCACTTGAGGACCTTTTCACCAAGCAAACCTTAGTCCTTAGATACATAGGAAAAGAGACCATACATGAGACTAAGACATCACCAAATAAATAATATGCACATCAACTTTTGACTGCAGATGGAAGTTTCAAGACCGTACAGGCAGCAGAAAGCCAGAAACAATATCCATTTAACCTGACCTGATTTAGATTGTGCTTCGCTCGAACTTTCCTCCACATAATCTTCTCTTATCTCCACAAGACCTTCCTGTTATCCATATTAAAAGAATCAACAAAACACGTGAATCTCTAAGAAGTAGATGGAAAACAAGGGCATAGCTATTAATTAACATTTCCATAGCCAAATACTGGAATACTGCAAACTCACCGCCGCCTCAGAAGCAGTTGAATCAAAAAACGAAGCCTGAGCTCGGAGATCCTTAACGTTAGCCTTAAGAGAATCTACTTGAAAATCCAAACCTTTCCCTCTCCTTTTCAAAATCTCCACAGTTTGCTTTGCTGTTCTCTCAGCATAATAACCTTCTCCTAAAAGTACCTTTCACCAGAAAGCAATTAGCTCTTCAAAGCTGTACCTAACTCTATAAAATAAGGAACTAGTAACAAAATCAGTTACCATGAACTCATTTGTGTGTATCAATCGGCCAGGAAAAAACGCAGCTTTCCCAAACGGAACCTGAAACAATTACCCAACTATCGGCACTGGAAACGGAAGTTAACTGTGAGAGAAAGGAAGATAGCTTACCATAACGTCGTGGTGGAGCTCTTCGGGTAAGCGGGAGACAAGATTGATGAGATTGGAATTATCGGCGATGAATTCCTTGAGGTGATCGAGCTCCTTCTGCTTCTCTGCAATTGCTTCATCAACTCGTTTCGCCGCTTTCTGAACTTCGTCGGCTGGAAACATGGACGCTAATGGCGTTAACTGCCCCTTCTTCGGCTCCGACATGGTTGTCGCCGGCGTGGAATCGGAGTTAACAGTGATTGTTTGGAGCAAGATTTTAAAGTGGGGAATGAAAGGGCAAATATGAAAGAAAATAAGAGGGAGGCGTTGATGGTCTTAAAGCGAGCCAAACAGAGCTCAATGTTCAAAACGCACCGTTTGTCATTGTGATAATTATTATTGAGCTTTATAAAAGAAATGTTACGAACATTTTGCCTAATGATCCTTAACAACAGTACACGAAATTCCGCTTTACGTGCTGCGTAAATGTTAAAATTTGATATAAGAGTGAACTAACTTTTCATTTTGTTAACATGTTTTCTCTTATAAAAATATTTCCTTTGACAAATCATACTTATAAAAAAACATCCGAATCACATTTATAATATTTATTTTCTTATCTTTCTATTTTATAATTACATTGTAATTTTATGTACATTGACAAGTTGACATGTCTTCATATCAAATTTTAATTATTATGTACATTAGTGTTATGTCAATAGGAAATAAATTAGTGAAATTTTAGATGTAATTTGAAAATTTATGTTATTAACTGTAGAATAATATTACCATAAACCTTTAAAGATTTTAGAAGCTTATTTGCAATTTCTGGAATGTGATTCCCACCTTCTTCCCAGCGCGTGTTCTTCCTTTCCACCTTGCCAACAGAACACAAACAACAAAACTCTCTCTCTTTTGACTTCCATTTTACCACATTTGTAGAGAGAGAGAACAAAGCTATTCAACATTCATCAACTCCTTCTATTTGAAGAACAAACAAAGTAAAAATCATTCAATTCAGCGCCTACATCTACTCGCTTTAATCTCATTTATCAATCTGTGTCATAATTATCTTCAATTGTTTGCCTCTTCTTAATCTCCTTTCATAGGTATGTTTCAGTATCTGTAATTTTTCTGATTCCAAAAATTCTCTCAACGGCAGCTCGATTGGGTTTGGTGATCACCTGCATTAACTAATATCTTAATCAAGTGGTTGAGCTCTCACTTACTCTTCCGGTTGTTTGTTGGACTCCAATTTAAGCAATTCCTTCTTCAATCCCGTTATGGTTACTCTTCTTTCAATGGGGGATTTTGTCTCTTTCTGTTATTTTACTTGTTTTTTGGAAATTCATCTTTAACTGGTGCTGCTTGGGGTGGGCTGAAGTTCGGCGTTTAGTTGATATGGTTAGCCTTGAGAATTTTGGGGGTTTGTATGTTAATGAAAGAGGACGACAATTAGGGTTTGTTTTACGATTTGTTTTTGGGTTATGGTTTTTGCTTGCGATTCTGCGGCCAGTGGCTGGTATCAGACCCTTGAAGCAAGGGACTCGGTCATGGGGCGATGAGGTTAGCGTTCAATTTGATAATTTTATTTTAATTTCACTTTATTTCGTTGATAAGTTATAAACTTTTTTGAGAACATGTTATAAAAGTTCTAACTTCTGGATTTAAAACTGTTCATTGATTGACTAAATTTGTTCTTGTTTATGTCTGACCAACATTGGCAATGGTAGAGTTGCAATTAGCCACAGGTGATGCTTAGAGCTCTGATCTGCCTATTTCACTGAAATTGGCAACTTTAGTCCAATATAGGTTACTAGTTTACTGAAGTAAGTTTAGGATGTCTTACTGAAGTAAATAGGAGGGGTTGACCTGTAAATACCAAGAGATTGGAATAGGAGTGCTGAATTTGTGGATACTCGAATTCTTGAGAAGTTACATATACAGAGTGAAACGGCATCTTATGGTCAACTAGGGCAATGTTATTGAATTGAGGTTGAAAGAGGATGCTTTAGAAGTTTTGTCATTAGAGTTTTTATAATGCACTTTGACAAGACAAAACATTATTAGTTCTTGTTTGCTTCTTCATGTAATAACTATGTGTAAATTATATAGAATTTATGCTTAAACCTCTAATAGTATTGATGAAGTAAAGGTTAGCAAAATAAAAGGTTGTTGGAATGGGCACATAAAAGATGAGGAATGTAGCATAAATTGAGAAATTTGTTGCAAAATTATTCTTCATGTTGATTTTTTTCCATTCCCATTAAATATTCGAGTTATATGACTTTTAAATATGGAGTCTAATTAGCGGATCTTGCACTTATTTTTTTCACATACTTCCATCTCTTTTTCTCTGAAGCATATAATGAAAAATGTGCTCCAAGCTCCATTTCTATCCATTCCCAGTTTGGAGAAGGGAGAAAAAAAGGACTGAAACCATTATTCTCCTACTTTTCTAATCCAGTTAGGATCAGATCTGATAAACTGAATTCTTGTTTGTATCTCATATTATGTGTTAAATTGTTTTCATGTACCTTTCGTTGTTTCATTCATGTCATCCAGCCATAATCTGAAAAATGATTTTCTTTATAAAATTTTGCTTTTTTTTGTGAGTACACTTTTTACCCTTTTGTCTGTTGGGAACTTCCACATTTCTTTGTATACCTTAATGCTGAAGTTCTTACATTTCCTCTTGGAGATCCTTCCAACTCTGTAATCTTATTTGTCAAGATATGTTCTTCACAGGCAAAAAGTAATGTGATTGCCAAAACTTATGGTGCTTATTCTTTGCTATGATTGGATTGAAATATTAATCAAATGTGTGTTTAACTTTGCTGATTCAAATGGAGAGGGAGGGTTTGAATTTGTTTCAATGGAAAAGAGATAACTATCATGTTCATGCGGGAAAATGCATCACTATTGGTATTGAACCTAATTATTGATAATGCTTCTTGCAGTGGCTATTCATTAGAAAAGATGAAAATGACCTGGGGCCATTTTCAGCATGGAACATAACAGGAACTTATCGAGGTTTGCGACTCTTGTACTTGATCACATATTGCATACATTCTTTTCCCTTATCTATGTTATAGGAGATGAATATTTTTTAAAACAATGATGTGGGAATTCTACTGATAATCCAACTCCATTGAGATGTAGTTAGGATAACTAGATGAGTATATATTATAAGTAGATATTACATAATTAATATGTGGTGAAAAGGTTAGAATGGTCGGTCCCTGTCGTGAATAATTGCATTTAAATTCAACATTTTAAGTTTTTCAAAAAAAATTCAACATTTTAAGTTGTTGATTTCAAAGATAATTAAAAAGGTTAGACCTTGGATGAGAAGGGAAGAAGAAGTGAAAGAACTTGAGTGCCCTTCATCTGTTTGTATAGATGGTTTTTAGTTAAGTTAACAGAGAAAAGGGTGAATATACACTATCAAAATTTAAGTTAATTAATGGCGAGCTTATGATTTAAAACTATTGTTTGTCTGGAGTTCTGTATAGGTGGACTTAAAAAAAGGAAAAGACTTCTAAGGTTATTACGAAAACCAATTAAAATGGTCCAAACCATTTTGGTGAAAGGTTTATCAATCAATACAAAAATTGAAGTGTTCGAGGTCTAAGAGTTCTCTAAGCTTGATGAAGTTTAATATGGTTTAAGATCCTTGTAAATTCAACTACCTAGAAATTCTATTTTAATTTCATAGTATATTTGGCTAGCTTCCCCTCCTAGGCTCAGATTAAAGACACAAGGTCAGTAGTTTTAGTGAATTACATGCTTTTATTTTGTGATTGTGAGTCGGTTAATTTGTTGCAGTCTCTCTTATTTGTACCTACTGAGTTGCAGGGAATTGGAAATTTCTAGATTCTGCAAATAATTCTTCCTCCAGATTTCCAGATTTCAGGAAATCCAGCGGAGAATCTGTCATTGAGTTGGTCACCTCACCAACTAAAATCACTGGTGTGCATTATGTCCAGGTGAGGAATGCATTTTCATTTTGGAATCTCTTTTTTCCAAATTTGGATTCAAATCTCCTTGAACAGCAGCTAGCTACCTTGAAATTCATATTAAAATTATGTATTTAATTTATCATTTATAGACCTCTGAAAATATCATTCATGTCAACTTGCAGGAACAAGTTGCATAGAAAAAAAGAGAAAAGTTATAATATACTAATTAGTCTGTTAAATAGTCTTTGCATTAGTTCACTGCAATATATTGCAATAGAATCCTTAAATGCTGAGGTAGATTGCTTTCTTTCCAGTGGTAAATTGCAGCCACCTTTGACTTTCCACCTTCAATGAGGACAATTTTGTTGGATGTTAAATAACTTTATGTTGCTTTGATGCTATCTTTGACTCTGCAAACACTTGCATGCCAATCTTGAATACTCATGTACAGTATTTTCACCATGCCAGTTACATATTATTGTCATTCACATAAAACTGCTTACTTCGGCATTTATACATTGAAGTTGGATGCTTCGTATACCACTGGGATAGAACTTCTTGTAATGTAAATGGTTTAGCATTTCTCTTACAAGTCACTGCTCGAAGTCAAAATTCTGTTTTCATTATAGCTTATATACATCTTGTAACTTTGTCATTTATGTAGTTACTTTTAATGCTATTCCTCATGGTAGAATAAAATATCTTCACTGAAAGAAGAAACTTATCTTTTTCATGGTATTGACCAGGGTGTCATTATTTTCCATGACGTGTTCGACAATGCGCATAATGTTGCTGGATCCCAAATCAGGGTGGAAGGTGTTTATATATGGCCTTTTAGACAACTTCGAATGGTGGCTAACAGGTGAGTGTCTGTAACGTAATGCATATCAGTAGTTCTTCCAAATACATTTTGTTGTACATATTCATAGCAAATTGTTGGCTGATGGCTTTGTTTTAACTTTTATCAAACTATGGATCTGTATGTGGGTACACTAAGGCATTTCAGGAATTAGTTTGCTCATTTTGTTGAAGCGTGTAAAACTTTAGGATCTTGCAATTTGTTGCTTCCTCGCTTTTTTTGTTCCTTTTTTTTAATTACGCATAATTCCTATAGCTTCTCTCTTCACTCTGTATTTTTACTTTGAATTTTTTGATGTGTCTTTAGAGTTGATGTAATAGTTTGTTCAATGCTAATGTTCTTCTTTGAATGTTCTGTGCTAGTGAGAAGGATTCTGAGTTGAGCCAAGAGGATGATTATATTCTATCTAATCCATATCATTTGGTAATTTCTTACACTCGCCTTTTCATGATATGGTACAACAGATTTTGATTAGAAATCTAAGATTATTTCTCTTTGTATTCCTTTTTGTATTTTCTAATAGCTTACTCTTGTTTTTTTAATTAACTCTCTTTTGTGTGTAGCAATACCATGTCTAACTAATGCTTTTGTTAAATAGCTTGGAGTTTTCTCATCTCAAGTGTTCCAAGAATCTCCGCGAGATAAAATATGGAGAAGAAAAAATTGTAACTTTCTATTACTCAAAATTAAATTCAAGCTCAACTCAACAAATCCAGTCCGTTTATTTTACCTCATCTTGTTTCAGCACTGATTTATGAGATGGAGAAAAATTGTAACATTGAAATCGCAGCACAAATTACACACTCCTCTTCAAACCAAAATGGTAACGTAATTCCCTTAGTCTGAGCTTTTGTGTTCTTATAATAAGTTTTTTTGTTTGAGAAAAAAGGTGGCATTTTTTGTCAATTTGTTGATTATGATTATATTTTCATGCAGATGGAGATCATGATCGCTATCACATTGAAGGATTAATGCAAAGCCCTGCTGTGGATGACGATGGGGAATGCTTCTCTCCTTTGCTTCTAAATGCTACATCTGTCAATATTGAAGTCTACTATAACAAAGCAGTGAACTATACCTTGATGGTTACTTTTGTATCCTTTGTATATTATCTTCTTAATTTGTGTCGATGCTTAACATTTTAGCTGCTAAAATCTGGGTAAGTTCCTTAACATGGTTGCATCAGATCTCATTCCTTCAAGTTCTTTTATTGATTCGTCAAATGGAACATGGCAGCACTCAGTCGGTAAGATATGCATTGTGTACTTAATAGAAATTAAGGTCGTGTTGCTTGATTGAGGAGTGTTAAACAAATTGAACTTGACTTAAATACCCTTTTGGAGTCTGTCTTATAACTAAAATGCCCTTTTGATGCCTGACCTGATGAAATTGTTTAGTTGGTGCCTAACTGTTAGAGATGTGGATAGAGGGAAACGGTAGAATAGTAATATGAATAAGTATATATGTGCTAGGTTTTCTATCATTTTGGTCCGAAAAAGCTACCCTCTACTCTTACTAACACTCCTTATATATAACCCACTAAAAAACCTAGCACATATATACTTATTCATATTACTATTCAACCCTTGAACTCTAATCACATCTCTAACACTAATATATTCAAGTTTTTCCTATTTGGTACTTGATTTATCGAACTTTAGCACGATATCTTAAGGAACCATTGAGGGTCGGAAATTCTATGCATGATCAACGAAACATACTCATTGTCCAAATGGCAGTACAGATATTTTACAATTTTTTGTGTTGTTAGATAGACAATTTATGTATTAAAATTGAATAGATCATGCAACAAATAGGCATATAGTGAATACATTAGGTACCTAATAGCAAAAAGTGAATACCTCAAGCACCAAACAGGCAATTTAAATTCGTCAGGCACCAAAAGGGCATTTGAGTTATAGAACAGGTCCTAAAAAGCTATTTAGTGTGATTGAACTTAGACTGGATTAAGGTATATCCTTATCCAATTCAACGAAATTCAAGAATCTAGCGAAGTTTTGAAATTGAGTTCATGTGTTGTTCATTGAGTTTTTTTTTATTTTGTTTGATTAATGAACAAATGTTAGTTCTTGAGCTTCTTCTTTTTGCATTAATATATGAAAATTTTATAGAAGCTTTTCTATTAAAAAGCTAACCAAATTAACTTAAAAAACCAATTCTTTATCAACCATAATTGATAATGTGTCAGTTCATGGTATCCTTATATGTCAACCAAATTGAACTTTCTTTCGCTGTAAAACTTTTATGTTCAAGTTCTTATAACATTGGTTATTTTCACAATGCAGGGAGCTGCAAAAGTTTCTATCTTAATGATTGGGCAGCAGGCTATCATGGATGCTTATCTTTGCCTCTTACATCTGACGGCAGGAATATTAGTTGGTAATCTTGGCATGATAATTTCCATCTCAGTTGCATATGTTAAAAGTTTTTGTTTAGTATTCATGTGATTAAGTTATAAAAATTATCTTAAACCTCCAGATATCCAAGTTTAATGCATGATACGGGAGAAATCCGTAATAAACTCCTCTCTCTTTACAACTCTAATACCTAAAACTACATTGTAAAATGTATAGATATACAGTACATTCTGTTTGATTTAGTGTCACATTTCTGAATCTAATTTAAAGATAATGCAGGAGATAATGAGAAACATAAATATTTCTAATTATGCCAAAATTTCTTGTTATGTGTACTGGCTAATCATGCTATTTCTGTTTTTGCTTTCATATAGTGATGTTGAAGTTCACTTATTACGTTATTGCAAAACAAGATCGATCCTTTGTTTAGCTCACTGTTGCTCTATTTTTATGCAGAATCTCTATTCAATGCTTTTGCAACTGCTGCATTTTTCAAGTTTGTTGTCTTTTCAATTTTCGAGATGAGATATCTCCTTGCTATATGGAAAGCAAGCAGGCCTATGAATAGTGGCGAAGGTTGGGAAATAATGAGGCGTGAACTCTCAGTTTTGTACAGTCGTTTCTGTAAGTAGCAATTTCGATATCCCGCTTCCCAAAAACACATAAAGACAATATTTTTATACTCTTTTTAACTTTACGACAGATGGGATCCTTTTGGGAGGTATTTTGGTGATGTACGAATTCCACAATTTTCTTCGACCGATTCTACTACTCGTGTATTCTTTCTGGATACCTCAAATCATCACCAATGTTATTCGTGATTCGAGAAAACCTTTGCACCCTCATTATATAGTAGGAATAACAATCACTCGGCTTGCAATTCCTTTATATATATTCGGATGTCCTAACAACTTCATGCGCATCGAGCCTGATAAAAGCTGGTGTATTTGTCTGACTGTGTTCCTTGGATTGCAAGCGTCGATTCTTCTACTCCAACACTATTTAGGGTCTCGGTGGTTCATTCCAAAACAGGTATGGCTGAGTCGTTTTTTGGCTAAATGCATCATCAACTTGTTTCATTTCTCTTATTGCCCCCTGAACTTTGAAAAAGTCCTCGTAGCTCCCTTAATCTTGCAAAAGTGCACCAATTTTCCCTCAAATGCAATGTGTCAGCTTCTGATTGGAGAGGAAAGAATAAAAAAAATGACATATTTGAAAAGTCAAACCCACCAGAAGCTGACACGTGGCATTCAGGAGGCAATGTGGTGCACTTTTGCCAAGTTGGAAGGAGCTACGGGGACTTCTCAAAGTTCAGGGATCAGTAGGCGAAATGAGACAAGTTGAGGGAGCTGATGATGCATTTAGCCTTGTTTTTTTCTGCAAAAATACTTCCTTTTTTCATACCCATTGGTTTATGGTTACAAAGGAAAGTTACATATCAATGTGGCTGTACTATGTACCAAATATTTTGAGGAGATATTTTTTTTGAACTCGACTTGTTTACAGATATTGCCGGAGAAATATAGCTACTTTAAAAAAATCAACCAGAATACATCACATTCAACAGACTGCGTTATTTGCATGACTGCAATCGATCTCTCGCAGCGTTGTAGTGATTGCATGGTATGCCTAAGGTTTCCTCTTCATTTTTATGTTCATCTTTGTTCTGTTCAATGATGACTCCATCATTAATATTATCCCGATCTCCGATTTTTGTGACAGGTTACTCCTTGTGATCATTTTTTTCATTCGGGTTGCTTGCAAAGATGGATGGATATCAAAATGGAATGTCCAACGTGCCGTCGACCACTGCCACCAGCTTAGAAAATATTATTCCACTTCTGTTTATATACTTAGGATCAATTGATAATACCGGACCCTTAATCACGGTAACCATTTTCTCTTCTTTTTGATATTCTTGCAACATTATTTCGGTTATTCTCGAGTTTTGTTTCCTTGGTTGACATGAATTATGTCCTGGTTTCTCACTTGTCGCTTTTCAGGCCGGAATGAACCCGAATTTTGGTTCAGTGCATCTTGAGAAGATAGGTGACTTAGAGGCGTAACCAAAATGAAATAACCAATTTGAAATTGACATCTCTTGTATTAGTTGTATATTGTATTTTTATATCCTGGAAATGAAAAATATTTTCAGTTCCGATCATCTATCGTTTACCAAATTTATATAAACTTGTTGGCAGACTGGTGAAAACCGAAAATTGCAGTCATATATGTACATTTGTAGACAACTGCTTTTGAATAATACAATGTTGAATATGCAAATATATGGCGAATTCGAGTTATGCTGGCTCTGTTAATGCATTGCTGAAGGCATGCTGCTAAAATCTTGATAGTTGAATAAATCTAATTTCGATTTCGTTTTTATCACAAAATTCTCTCTCTATATGCACTAACCCCGCTAAGCCGTAAGGGGTAAAGCCAACAATATAATACAAAACTATTTCAGTTGGCTCAGGATGAGAAAGATCAAGCTCATAAAGATTTCATCCAATTATTACCTCTGTTTTTTAAAAGCTGCGGCTTAGGCTGGAATTTTTGAAATACCCTTGCATTTCATACAATCAGGTGATCAAAATGTTACCAAAACTCAAAAAAATATCGACAAATATAGAAAAAGTGTTCCTAAAAACTTGAAAAGTGTATCTAAAACCTAATAATATCACCAAAATCTAAAAAAAATGTTGTTACATGAATTTTTAATTTTATATGTGCTAG
This sequence comes from Euphorbia schlechtendalii, assembly GCA_949673415.1. Classification (NCBI taxonomy): domain Eukaryota; kingdom Viridiplantae; phylum Streptophyta; class Magnoliopsida; order Malpighiales; family Euphorbiaceae; genus Euphorbia; species Euphorbia schlechtendalii. Next base: position 22,327 of record CATIWQ010350643.1, read on the forward strand.
TTTTATTTATTATTTTAAGTCAATAAATATTAAATATTTTAAAATACTAATCCGTCTAGGTCCAGATTAATCCCCGCTTATGCCTCTGAGGACTATCCTCCCGACTAGCACATTTTAAAATACAGATTACTACAATGCAGAAAAATATTGGTACAGCAAAATAGAAATCCAACTCTAAAAATCACTCAAAATTGAAATGTGCTCAATACAACTATCTTTTCATATATAATTTTCCCTAAACACTGGGACTGTTTAAAGTTACAATTCAAAAATTATTCAAACTCGGAACAAAAAACCTAAACATGCATCACTCTTTATCATCGTCATCATCTATCACAACTGAAAACAATATTAGCCGCCGCCAGAGCCGTATTTCTTACCAAAGACAATGAGCTGAAGCTTGTCATAGCCAGCAAGCACACCGGCACCTGCCACAGCACGGAGAATGTTCGCGCCAGCTCCCTTGAAGAGCGATTTCGCGCCTTCATTCTTGACGATCTGTTTAAAGGCATCCAACGAGCTTTTGTACTTCACGGCTTCTCCTGATGTCATCATCATTCTTCTACGAACTGTATCGATTGGGTATGAGGCCAATCCAGCACCAATCGTGATTCCCCATCCTAGCAAGAAACTAGCCAAGAAACTATCCTGCAGATCCCGAAAATAACATGAGAGAAAAGCATCCTGACATTTTAGGGGCCCTAGGCAATATAATATGAAAAAAGTAATAAATGGGGCCTTAGAAATAATTATGATTTGGTAAAAACTAGGAATGAACACAAAGGCCTCTAACATATTAATCAAGTGACTTACCAATCAATCTAGCTTCTTAATAATGTTTATTTTTACATTCTCCTCATAAATAACTAAATATATAAAGAGATAAATATTTTTGGGCTCTTGTGAAATGCCTATAGGGCCGGCCCTAATTACAACTTCGCAAAATTTTAAAATGAGCACAATAATTTTATGGTGCTACTGGTATTTGATCCCTAAACAGTTGACAATCAATTCTTAAAGAAAACGGAGAATAGTTTAAAGCACAATGATACCTGTAGATCGCCAACCAAAACCACTGGCTTGAGAGAATCATACATTCCAAAATAGAGCCCACGATACACAATAATTCCAACACATGATATGTTGAAACCACGATAAAGTCCAGCAATACCATCAGATTTGATAGTTTTTTTGTAAACGTCAATCAACCCATTAAATTGCCTTTCACCGCCCTTTTTAGCCGCTTTGTTGTCATTAGCTAAACGTGTTCGAGCATAATCCAAGGAGTAAACAAACAGAAGAGACGAGGCACCAGCAGCTCCACCAGATGCCAGGTTTCCGGCAAACCACTTCCAGTAGCCATCTCTGTCCTTCTTGAAGTTAAACAACCTCTTGAAGTAATCTTTGAAGGCAAAATTCAGAGCCTGAAATGTGTTTGAAGGTATCAAAAGAGATATCCACACTAATACGAAGGCTACATCTTAAATACAGATCAAAGAATAAACCAGAACATCTTCTTAATGATTCCTTCTATGTGTAAAACACAAGAAGAGAGAATTGGAAATTAAAAATTACCTGAGTGGGGAAGTATCTGATAACATTAGCAGTGTTGCCTCTCCAAAGAGAGATTACACCTTCATCTTTCATGGTTCTGGCAAAGCAATCAGATATTCCCTTGTACGGCTCAGATAGCCGACCAGCCTTGATCATTTCATCCTGGTTCTGGATCAAGAGTTTGACCCGCTCGATTGGAGCGGCTGCAGTCTTGGAGACAGCGGCTGAGACTCCTCCCATGAGAAAATCGATCAGAAACGCATTGGCACCTTTCTCAGCTGGTGCTTGTACAAAAACAGGCGAAGTCGGTGATGCAAGTGGGAATCCATTGCCCTCAAGAGCAGGATGTAAAAGGCTCTGCAAGCCATTATTACTATAATTTCTTGAGTTCAAGTTTGGTGAGAGCTTAGAGATGAGAGAGGACTGCCCGCTTATCTTCTGAAGCACCGATGGATGACGTGATCCATCTGCCATGTTTACAACTGAAAAAAAAGGTGACCTACAAAAAAACACATTAATAAGATAGAGTATACTGCTTCCAAATCTACGACATGATCTAATTCATCGTAATCAAAATTGAACACTTGAGTGAGGCCAGACTTGAACCACCAAACCATCCCGCAAAAAAAACCACACATACAAAGTTAATCTATTTTAGAAGCTTTTCAAGTCAAAAACAAGACATAAGCAAGAGATTCCAATGTTCACATACACCAAATACAACACGGAATCTACATTCCCATGGATACAAGAGCTACCATAAGTCAAACCCAAGTCAAGAAATTAAATTTAACCAGCTTAAATCAAATACATACCAAATCACATGATACAGCGTTGCCCCCAATTTGGAGCTTAGAAAAGCAACAAACTTCAACTCACAACAGAATTCAGTCCCTAACAAACTATAATATCCTCTGTTAAACAAAATATACCAAAGAGCACACCGAATAAACTGAAAATCAACATGTTGATCAATTCATTTTCAGATAGCAAACATAAACAACTTAAAACGGCGCAAAATACCCAAAATGTAGACAGAATTTTCGAAATCATATCATCAAATACTTTCATCCATTTTCTAGGAAGCCAAACAGAAAAACTAATAGATCATATATAACAGAAACAGAAAAAAAAACTGTCTAAGAAGTAACAAACCTAAGCGAGGTCGCCGAAATGGAAGAGAGAGCTGCTAGTCTTCCACCTCCTAATTGCAAGGAAAATTTGACGGAGACAGAGAATCTGTAATTATATGCATTAAGGTTTTAGGGTTTCGCTTCTGATTAAATGACGAATTTGACCTCTGTATCTCCTGTGGTAATTTTGACTATTGACCAATACAAGAAAATGTATTATAGGAATTTGACTTTTTTTGTTTTACTTTAAGAAATGTTGAAATTGTGTCATCTGGTTGAGTTGTGCACCATTACTATTTTAGCCCCATGATTAAAACTTAACAGTAAGGAAACAAAATGAGTTGGGCTAGTTTAAATTGAAAAAAAATGTCAAGAGCGAAAGAAAAATATTTTACACTCATATAATAAATTATTATATTTTTTACATTCAAACTATATTTTTGAAAAAATTAATATTCCAATAGAAACATTATCGTACTATGTGCCCATTTAATATTTGGTTCATCTATGGCATCATTGAATTTTAGTTAGGATAACTCGATTTTTGAAACATCATCATACCCTAATCAGTAAATAATACAGTATACTATATTTTATCTGGCACACATATCGATAATTGTTATTGCTTGAAACCGTGTCTTATTTGTTACACGTCGGCAATTCTACCATTGCACTACAGAGTCCTTTATTTTATTTTAAATTAATTAAAATTCTATAAATTAGTTTTTGATTAATTATGAATATTAGTGCACAATTAAAACAATAGTAGTCTCAAACTGTCCGAATTTCCGAAATAAATACTCTCATAAATATATTAAGAAAATTAATGTATGTAAAAAAAAATTTTCCGCAGAAAATATAAAAAATATAAAAATTTGTAATATCTTTGAAAGCTCTCTGAAAGCAATGACATCTATTCATATACTTATGGAATACAATAAAAAAAAATTAAGATATATGTTTAGATTTGACACCACTACCAATTCAAAAGTTTAAAATAGAAAAAAATGTGAATTCTCTGTTCTTGTTTCAATATTGGGATTTCTAACTCGTATCATATGCCTTTTAGTTTCATTTACTCTCTGCAATATTTATCACATGTATGAATCATTTTCATGTTATTGGCTCGTGTATGATTTTTTTTTCATGTTTAAGCTTAAATCTCGCTCCCCTTGAGCGAAAATTTCTTTAAATGATATGGGATATATTATTTCAATCGAAGTATCGAACCATAGATTATAATATCACCCGTTAAGTACTAAAAAAACTTCAGCTAAGAGACTCAAGAGTCTAGTCAAAGAATATATTTCAAAACATTAAACCACATTTAATAATTATTGTGTACAAATTTTATATCATCGTCTCAACATGAGACTTTCAACTAAAACAATTTCCCCCCAAAATCTCTTTAGTAGTTTCAGATCGAAAAACAATGAAAACAAAACATAAACGCAACGCATCAACACACAAAAAAAAAAAAACACTAAGCTCGGGGAAGCCATTCATCTCCTTGAAGAAAATTCTGGGGTGAAAATGTAATAACATGTTCAGCAGGAATTTTACTGCTCCACGAAACTCTTCCTTTCAAATCGGATCCCGGTCCTCTATTCTCGAATTCTCCGTAATAAAGTGTACTCAACGATTCATTTCCGTTCCATTCCACCCATCCAGCCGGAGCAACAATAAAATCAAGATAACAATCGATAAAAACCGTTCTTGCATACTCCTTCCAAGGCCTTCCTAGGAAATTTTTGTGCTTTGTTGGATTGGTCTCAAATTGTTTCAGATATTCCGGCGTTCCAGAAACTATGCACCTATCGAACACAAATCCTGTTGATTGTCCCGGATCTTTCCTTCCATGTGCAGTTACGGCGTTTTTCGCGCCTTTTTCTAGGGTTTCCTGCCTAGGGTTTATGAAAATTTCGCAGTCTTTGAAATATGCCGGTGCGTTCCCGAAAATGAAGTCGACGTTGCCTTCGATTAGACAGTATTTGTAGAACTGGCGAAGTCCGTGGCAGTGCAATGTGTCTTGGAAGCCTATGAACTCGCAGTCTTCGAAATATGCTTTATCACCGTCCGATCGAAAGGCCACTGCTTGTGAAGTTGGTATTCCTCCAGTGTTCTTGAATGTTATATCTTTGGCCATGAATCCATCTCCCAAAACAGCTGCATAGCAAAAACAATTTTTGTTCTTTTTGAAACTTAGACGATTATAGTCACAACACATGACTTATTAGATGGTTTAATTTATGCCATGGTGGTTTCAACTGACTTCTAGTTTGAGATACATGTCGATCAATTGATATTTACATATTATGTATCCAAATATATTTCTTTTAGCAAAATTGCCCACGATTTATAAACTGTTTCCTATAAATTATATTAATAAACAGAAGTTCTTGCTATACATTTTTTTTATAATAGAACATGTAGAATGGAAAAGAATTTTCTTTTTTTTCACCTATCTCCTAGTCATGTGAGAGAAAGTAAAATAAACATTTGTAACCCATACATGATTATTTTGAAGTAAAAAGCGTGTATCAAGCCAATTTCACTCTAAAATTTGAAGTAACTTTGGAGAATTGTTTTCGATATAACGGATGATGATTATCTACAATTGTTTTTTCAATTGCATATCTCAAAATGAAGAGTAGAATTTAGCTAGCATTTCTAGTGAAAAAATATATTTTGATTGTCTTTCTAATCTTGTTGTTACTTTTCTCTCCATTACTACATCGAATTCTTTCCATACTATAATATAGGCTTAACGCATGAAGATATACCTGGCACCTGAGCTTTCAAAATGATCCCGTAATTACCTCAACATTAAAAAAACTCACTATTTTACCCTATGAACTTCACGTGTCAAGTTCTAATTGGAGAAACAAAATTAGAAAAATTACATTATTGAAAATTCAAATCAACCGGAATTTGACACGTGACGTTTAAAGAGTTATTCAGTGCACTTTTTGATCGGTTAAGGAGTTACGAGATCATTTTCAAAATTCAGGAGACATTTGATTCTTAAGAACAACTTGAGACATTTCCCGATAAATCATGCCTAAAATATAAGATAAAATGCGTTATTGTTGCTTTTGGTAGCAGATTTTGTTGGTTCATATATGTTGTTGGTGTATTGATCATGTTACACTCCATATTTCGAAATATATAAAATTGTTTTAACCACCATAGAAACTTTTCACGAGATCTAACCAATGTCGAGTTCCTTAAAACTTAAAACTGTAAAAACAAATTAAAATCAACTTACCAACAGTAGCTGAGCTGTAGGTTGTAATTCCAGCAGTGCCAACAGCTAACTTCCCTGTAATAATAGTCTTTCCCATTCCATCTCCTATAAACACAATATTCCTTTTGTCCAAAGGAACCCTAACAATCTCATCATAAGTCCCGGCCTTTATACTGATCACAAATTTTTTATCCGTTAAGTTACTCGGCGCCGCGTTGACCGCCTCTTGCACCGTCTTATACCCCACCCCGTCCTTTTTCACCGTTGCATCAATCTTCAAATCCGTTGGAAATTTTGTCCAAAAAGTCGAGTCCTTATTTTTAACGGGCTCGAAAAACCCGTCCCTTTCGGTCTTTGGAGCAGCCCATTTCCCCGTATCGGATCCAAACAAATCGAAAGCTCTAACCATCCACAACACATCGTTAGTCAGGTTGCTCATGGATTCGAGAAGCGACACGAGATTGTTAATCTCGACGGTGTCGTTGAATTTCATGAAACTGTTGTAGCAACCCGAGTGGTGTATCAAAACGTTACTCATCCATACCCTAACATCCTTCGTTTTCGTCGGCAAAGCAGCGGCGGACAATTCGAGACGGTACAACGAATCTTTCAATTCTTCCAAGCAATTATTGCAACATAACGTGAGATTTGGATTGTTTACCGTGCCTTTCATGACTTTACTGACCATGTCTTGAGCGGCGATGGTATTATCGAGGGAAATAGACATCGCGAATTTTATGATATCGACGGGTGACTCTGTGGTAGAATTTTTTAAGGATAATGCACAAGCATTCGGGTTTTTGGTGATGCTACATACTTTTTGAATTTCGGGTGGGGCCGCTACAGAGGCCGTGGGCCCAGGAGATGTGGTTGGAGAAGAGGCGGACGCGTTAGGTGCATCGGCTTCGAGTCTAACAGCGGCTAATGGCATAGAGTTGGAAAGAAGGGAAATAATGAGAAAGAGAAAGGAAATTAATGCCGCCATTAAAATGGATTGAAGAAAATGAGTTTTTTTAATCCATTATAAAGAAAAAGCAGATCCAAGAATGATTAAAATTAGTAAGATTGAGACATTGATATCTATATATAGATAGAGAATAAATAGTACTATATTTTTAAGATTTAACCAACTTTTATTCCTACAAATAAGCTGAAAGGCCCTAAATAAATATTTAAAATTGAGAGACTCGAGTATGTGCCTATTTAAGTGCACCCAGCTTCCCGCCTGCTTTGAGTTATATACATACATACACACACATACATACATATATTTTTGTTTATATATATCTCATTGCATAACCAAACCCTAGTTAGATTCAGACATGATACATTTTTGAGTTGTTGTCAAAAGAAGAGAGAGTTCTAGTCCTTCCCTAAATATAAATAAAGATACCCTAAAAAATCATCAAGTTAAACAAAAACTCCGAGTGCCTTTTGATATCAAGGCCCATTAAAGTCTCAAGCCCATTAGAAGATCCAAAAACCACATGGGCCAAACATATGTACACCTCGGCACCACTACGCGCCGAGACTATGTCAGCACGACATCTCGCCGAGGTATAGAACCAAATTAAATAACCTTCGGCGTTACCCACCGCCATTTCGCCGAGACATCACCCTCAGAACCCACTACTCTGACGTTTCTCTCTCCTCTACCGCATTAAATGCATTACCAACTGGCAGAGATGAATCATTTAATGCTCAGACGGCAGACAAGACCCCCAAGCGGCGGGCCACACGTGTACCTCTCACAGATGGGTCCCGCATGACATCACCACACACAAATCCTATAAATGGCAAGTCTCCAACTGCTAAAAAGGCAGGTAATTACAAGCAAACTTTATTAAGACCCCTTTACTCTGACCACTGACAAGACCGTTGGAGGATCTTCGCCGGAAACACTTCCGGCCGAAGATTTGTTTTGCAGGACCTTTGAAGACCCGATAAGCGGAAAGTCAATTCTTGAAGGACATCACCTTTTACTTTTAATAGACCCTGAACTAGATCCGAATCATTTAACTTCTGATATAGAGGCAAGATGCTTTCATTTCTTAGATTTTCACAAACATGACAAGACAACTTAAGTATCATACACGCTGAAAGATAAATGTGTATAGAAAGTCATTTTTCAAGATCTATTTAGGGCTAAAATATCTTTGCATATTGATTTTCTAAAAATAGAATATATTAGGACTTTAGGGTCCAAAAAGAAAAATTGCTCTAGCTAATTGTTCACCCCTTCCAAGTATAATTTCTATGTTATGTATGGTTGTGCCTAAGGACATATCGGTTGAAGTAGATTTTTCCATACATACATACATATACATGTAAAGGTTTGCCATTCGCTTTGAGAACATAGCAACGCTATTATCGTAAATGCATCCGTCTACTTTTGTCTCATATGTGTACTAACGCGAGTAGACATACAAAATAATGTCATTAAGATCATTCCTTCAATTTGGAAACAGGCAAATTATTAGAGTTACCAAGTTGGATGTTTTACATAATTTCAAAAACTAAAAGTTTAAAATGTAAAATAACGTTATACGTATAATAAGATATATTACCTAATAACCAAATAATTGACATTAAAGATTAAATAATAATATGAATCGTTGAAAATGTTATATGTAATTGATGTGTGTGGAATGTGATTTGGTAGGGCTGTAAAAGCCCGAACACTGGTTGTTCAAGCTTTATAAGTTAAATTTTTAATGAACTCAAACTAGGTTCGAGCTTTGGTCAAATTAAATCCGAGCCGAACTTAAGCTTGGTCAAACCAAGCCTGAGTAGAGCTCGAGCCGAGCTTGAGCAGAGCTTAAATCAAGCTTAGCCAAGCTTTCTTCGATCAAGTTTTAGTCGAACATATTAATTAAATTTTTAACAAGCTCAAGCCTAGTTTCGAACTTACGATTATGTTTTGGTTACAAGGATAAAAATATTATGTATCTAAAACTTATTAAATCTCTTGAAAATACTCAAATTTTATGCTATACACACACTTATAATTTATATGATAATTATAATATTCGTATTTCTGGACATGTTCACGAGGTTTTTAACGAATTTGTTCAAGAGTAGTCGCATGTATTTCAATGAGCCGCTTATCGAGCAGGTCCGCGAGTTTCGAGCCGAGTACCCCCATGGTTGTTTATTACAACGAACATAAATTTTTATTCACAATCAAGCTCGTTTATGAACCAACTGAGCTCGAATAAGTTTTATCCAAGCCGAACATCGAAATGTTTACGATTAGCTTTGTTCATCTACAAACATATGCTTTTGTAAGAATACAAGCATTGTTTTAGCTTTGAGTTATATTTTTATTTGCCATAATTTTTTTATTAAAATTTAAGTTCTACAAATCTATAATCTTGCAAAACTCAAAAATTAAGAATCTTTTTTTCTTTTACATAAAAAGGAGAAACATTTTTGCCTTTTACCATTTTCTAAGTTGATTTTATCAACCATTGTAACTACATTCTCTCTCTTATTTATTTTGAATTTTACAACTTTAAATGTCCATATCTCACAAACCGTTGATTTTTTCGAATCGATGCTTTAAAATATTTTGTTCATCTTAATTTTATCTTTAAAATGACATACACTTTGTTTTTTACGAAAAAAGTAATGTTTCGCACTCTTATACAGTGTATAATTGTGGTATAATGTCTTTTTACTGCATTTTCATGAACGCTTTATAAATGGTGTAAAGTTGTATAATGAATTTATATAATTTTTTTTTTCTCCTTTATGTTCATAATACCCCATTAAAATCATGACATGAAGACCTTAAACCTGATATGAAAGCTCTTATACATGGTATAATAGTGGTTATTTTTACAACAAAACTCACTTTCTAGTAAAAAAAATAATTTATCATAGTCATATACATTGCATAATAGTTGTATAATACTTGTTTTTACTACTTTTTCATGAGGGTATTATACATGATATAAGAGTGATATAATGTATTCTATATATGCTTTTTTAAATAACATTATATCACTCTTGTACATTGTATAACATCTTCATGAAAAATTATGATTTTTATTATACAGCTATTATACCATGTATAAAATTACGATAAATTTTTTATTTTTTTGAAAAATTCAAAATGTATATCATTTTAAAGATAAAATTAAAATGAACAAAATATTTCAAAGCGTCAATTAAAAAAAATCAACGGTTTGTGAGATATAGAGGTTTGAAGTTGCAAAATTCAAATTAGATAGGAGAAAGAAGATAGTTACAAGAGAATAAAGATAAAAGTAAAAAAAGAATCTAAAAAATAGTAAAGTAAATATTAATTTCTCTTTATCATAAAATCAATAAAATCTAATTTTTTTGGGTATATGATTTAATTACCCTTTACCATTTTTTCTACGCATTTTAACGTGGAAGCCCAAATTCAACCCTAAAGCTAACCCAACCCAACAAAAGCCCGAAAACATTTTACATGAGCAGGAATTGGCTCAGGACTAACATTTTGAGGTGAAAATTTGACAATTGCGTTCCCAACTAGTGCTATTCAGCCCATCCTAATTTGTAGGATCACACAAATACAATTACCATTTAGGGAGTTTTTGTTTTTATTCTCTACTATGTATGTTCTCGAGAATTCAATCTATTTTTTATGTTTTTAATAATTTAATTTTACTTTTTACGCTTTTGTATATACTTGTTAAATATTTATTATATGTACATGTGTTATATACATGTTATATCTCTACTATATCTATTATATACATGTTATTTATATACTATATTTTTCATATTTGTTGTCTCCTTCATCTAGACTGTTTTAACGAATATATTATATATCTAGAACGAAAAAATGAAAATTGAAAAAGTATTTACATAATAATGTAAGATTGAAACTTTAGGAGATTTTTTATAATTGAACAAAAGTTTGGGTGAAATTAATAACATCTACCTAGTTTTCCCTATAAAATAGGTTTCTTGTTTATATTTTAATATAAATGAAGAATATAATTAATTTTGTTTGAATAGATGAAGTAGTACTAAGTTATCATTGTCCGGAACTTAATTATAGAGTCAACGAGAACAGGAAACCAGCAACAAGATATGACATAAAATTATCAATCTGGTTGTATCAAACGTCATTTACTCACATGTGTAATAAAAACTAAAACAAAAATGATAAGACTTTATTATAACAACGTACCATCTATATTCATTCCATAATAATATATAACAAACTAATGAATTAGGTTAGGGGAATGCATTTACATAAAAGTGGATAAGCCGCACGTCCTTTCTTGACAATTCAAGAGCCTACACAAAATAATAAGAGATATAATAAAAGTAGATACTCAGTAAAAAAAAATGATATGATGCATCTACCCTTGGATGCATTCTCTTCAATGTAGACCTTTTTCTCATAAAATATATATGTTAAAGAGGGTTTTATGTGTGTTATTATAATATTTTCAACTCTATGATGGTTGGTTAAAGTGGTAAGAAACTTGGTATATTTGAGTAAGAGATTTGTGAATGTAGAATCTTTAAAGAGAAACTCACTCACGATAGCAACTCGGAATTAATATGGACGTGGTCAGGGCAAAGCTCCGATGAACCAAACTGAAAAAAAAATATATTTTCAATTAAAAATGAAATTAAAATTCATATTATATTATATTTTTACTTTTTACTCATAAAAACAGTTGACCCAACACCCTTTTGGACCTTGTGGTATTTCTAACTTATTACCCCTTATGCCATATGCTATACACATTATCGTTTCTGTTCTCGTGCTTAAAGTTCCGTTACCTATTTAATCATTTTCTTAAGGGACTTTATTAAACTTTGTCATATTGGGTTCACATGTCAATTTGTGCTCGTGTGGAAAATAAAACTGAATAAACAATTTTAACAAGCATTATATTATATATCTCTGTTTCTCTTTCGGCCTTCTCTATCAACATTGTAATTCTTCTCGCAGTACTTCTCTGCCGATCGAAATCAAATTTCCAACTTGTTAAAATTGATAAAAAAAACTTTATAAAAAATATCATAATGAACAAGTAGGCCATTTTTTTCAACAAGTACTTTAAAAGTTAAACCACCACATGAACACAAAACCTCTCTAAATTTTCAAGCTCTCTGTTATTTTCTCTCCTAGTGCTTAGGGTTTTAATTCTACCTAATTGAATAATGATCCGTCAAAACTCACTCTATTTGCATTACCGATCATGTTTACAAATCCAATTTCAATGGTTGGGAAATTTGATTCCAATTTCTTTATTTAATCCATTAATGTGAGTTGTAAAGGTTTTTGGGAAAATGCCTTAGTGAGAAAAATGACATTGTCGGAGGCGAGCATGAATCAGACAGAAATAAACTTGAAATCATTAATGAGTAAGAACAGAAGAGGCCAAAAGTGTAATCGTGATGAACATGAAAGAGACAAGGTAGCACGGACACGAATATGGGATCAAATACATGTCCATTTTGCAGATAAGCAAACCGGATACGTTAAATATAACGTGAGTTCAGGTTTCCCACACGTACATGGATACAGTGACGTTAATGTTTATGAGTATCCGTCCTACATAAATTACCTCAGTCTTAATTCCGAATCTTTATGTGACATCTTAATAATTAGATTAATTAGATCAATTGAGAAATTAAGAGACCCTTCAAACTACTTTTTTTGGTTTTCTTTCCAAAGGGTATTAAATTGTTTTTACTCCCTCTATTTCAAAATAATTGTCACTTTAAGGTTGTTTATCAACATCAATGTTACATTAATTAAACAAATAAAAATACTTGTTTACCGATATGATTTTTGTTAATTTGAAAGTTAATGAGATACTTTATTCTTTTTATCATTTTCAATATACATTAAATAAGGGTAAAATGGATAAAATGTTTAAAATAAGTGCATTGAAATCCAAACACGATATTCATTTTGAAAATTTTCTAAGCTCCTAAGAGCATGTCCAATGGTTCCCCATTTTTGAGTTCTCCAAAATGGAAAATGAATATGAGGAATGGCCAAATCTAATAATTCCCCACATAGTGTATCCCCAAAATGGGTTCCCTATATATTGGAAACCCCAAAATGGGGAATAATTATTATATTAATATATTTTTTTGATTTTGATTTATTTTAATGTGTTTGATATTTTTTATGGTTATTAGGAATAGATTTGATGTAAAGAAATTAATATAATAATAATAAAATATTATTACTTTATTAGAATCAGAAATAAGGAATGGAAAACGAAGAAGATGGTTGGAGCAAAAACACTATGGAACCTGCAAAATAGGGTTTGGAATATGGGAAAAATGGTTGGAGTTGCTCTAAGAAGATAACTATTTTGAAGTTGAAATTGGCATGTGGATTCATTGACACTCAGTTTTAAAAGTCTGTTCAGAAATTAATTTAATTGGTAACGGAATTTGAAGCACGAAGACTAAAACGGTAATGTGTACAGTAAAAGAGGGATTGAATAAAATATTATTAGATTGAATAAAATAGTATTACTATTTACTTTTATTATTATTTTTTGTTTTTTTTGTTATTTTTTTTGTTAGTTTAATAATAAAATATTATTATTTTAAAGTAAATTTGATTTGAGGAATGAAAAATGGGAAGATGGTTGGAGAAAAAACATTGTAGATCTTTCAAAATGGAATTCGACGAATGAGAAATGGGGAAAATGGTTGGACTTGCTCTAAGAGCAACTCCAATGATTCCCCATTTTGAGGAATTCCCTAAAATGGGGAATGCATATGAGGAATGGTCAAGTCCAACCATCTCTAATAACACGTATATTTAACACGTTTTAATATTATTTTGATTGAGCATTTGAATGATATACTATTAATTTGTGGTGAAATTGTGCTTGTTTAGGAGATAAAGACGTGTTGAGAATGATTTGGGCATAAATGAAGAAAAATAAGGCATTTTGAAGTATTTTGGAGCTATTCTAAAAGTTAGCCTGGAATCCAGGCTAAGGAATGACGACCAGACTTGATAATTTCAATATTTTGGAGCAAAATTGGAATTAAAGACTGATATTTCCAAGTTGTTGACAAAGACTTTCAGATTTGATTTACATTAATTCTATGTTCCTATTTTATCTTTTCATTTTTGTTATTTAGGAAGACTCAATTATCTTATTTAGTTTTTTAGTTTGATTTAAAAATTTATTTCCCAATTATTTTAGGAGTGGTTTTAGAATAAATAAGGGATTAGAATTTTAGCATGGGGGAATCCGGGGGAATTCGGTCTTTAGACCAATGTCCATTATCTTGTTCTTAATTTATTTTTAATGACAATTTCTTTTATGTTTTCTTTATTTATGTCTAACTAATTTTCATTTTTCAACTAAGGAGTTAACTTGAGGCTAATTATTAATTGTGAGGCTTGTTCTTATTTGTATTTTGAATTTTAGTTTTTGAATCCAAACCAGTAATATTTCTATTGTTTCCCTTTTGATTTCGTCAATCCGGCCAATTGTTATTTTTGAAAGGATGAACATATTATTATTCTATTGTATATATGCTATTATGATATAGTAGAAAATTTGTAACAAACAAATTCTTCTAAAAGTTTCGTGGTTGGATTTGAATTAATACTTTTCTTTGTACTATCATAAAGTTTTGAATTAAAGTTGATTCTTCTTACGCGTAAAGCTTTTTTGAAATTAAACATTGTCAGCTATCTATAAATGTGTTTCAAAATTGAGAGTAAATAGTTTAAATATCTACTATCATTCTCGTGTTTAGAAAAATTTTTATTAATCGTGCTATCATGATTAAGCTAACTGACTGAAAAACTCAAGAAATTGATGTTTTGTGCCCGTGATCGATTGATATCAAGCTGAAAGTATTCCTTGGTCGGAAGACTCTTTCAAATTGGGTTTCTACTTCTTTTAATTTCCAAATTTTGTTAATTGTTAATTTCTAAACAAATTTCAAACCCCCCAATTTTTATTTTTCATTGTAATTTCTAGTCATTAGTCAAATAAAGTCGATTACATAAACCCTGAGGAGAAGATCCCACTTACCACTACTACAAAATCTATTTGTACTAGTGTAAAAGGGTTTATAAATTTATTTTGGCAATTTCGACACTTGCCAATTCCCCATATAGTATATCCTCAAATATGGAGAATGATCCATTCACTATTATGGTAGCACGACACGTCATAAACACCAACCAATTCTGATTTTAAACTTTTGCATGTTTTTCTATAATGGAACTTAAGTTATGCAAATGGAGGGCGAATTTTTTTAGGCCCGGTGGATTGTTAGTTCAAAGTTTCAACCAATCCTGAAACTTGGTAAAAGTACATTCGCTAGCCTTCTTAGTTTTACATATTCATATTTCAATTGGTTAATTGTTCAAATATATATCAAATTTTTTATTGTTCTCCAGCAACACCAGAGACTGAGAGTGCTCAATAGAATTATTTTGCCAAGTTTTTATGGTGCTAGAAGAGACTTTACAAAGTTGAGGCATCATCTAATAAAAAGTGAGGGAAAACGTAAATATGAAACGAATTCGTATTAACTAGTGCAAAAAGGGCTTATAGGGTCGCACTATTTGCGAGGGTTGTAGAAGAAACCGTTGGTAAAAGTCTGAACGGAATTGACGTAAGGTTATTGCGGACGGTTGTTACGTAACAATCGTCCGCAATACTAAATTGAGTATTTTGGACGGTTGTTTTGTAACAACCGTCCGGAATACTTAGGTTATTGCGGACGGTTGTTACGTAACAACCGTCCGCAATACTAAATTGAGTATTCTGGACGGTTGTTTTGTAAAAACCGTCCGGAATACTTAGGTTATTGAAATACTGCTGAATTATTCAAATCCCTAATCGTCTGCTCTTAAATCAACATCTGCTATTCAATCTGTTGCATTTTCATTTCCAATATGACGAATGATATTCGATTCTTCGAATCAATACCGGAGCTAAGATTCCCTCAATTGGCCTCGGGACGTGGCAGGCCGAAGCTGGTCTCGTCGGAGCTTCAGTTGCCGCAGCCGTCAAGGTTTTCTTCATTCGCTTTTCAATTTAACTTCTCATTCACAATTTGGTTATCACTTGCGCATTCATGTTCATTGCAGAATGGTTACCGCCATATTGATTGTGCTCAAGCCTACAACGACGCTAAGGAGGTTATTTTTATTGTCTTCCAAATCTTGCAATTTTTCCCTTTATTATGTAGATATTGCCATCCATTTTATGTTCAGATTTTTATTTCTGTTTTTGTTCTGAAAATTGAGATTTTTTAATTTATTACTGAGATAAAT
>CATIWQ010350683.1:0-18015 GCA_949673415.1 Euphorbia schlechtendalii
ATACGGGTTAAGCTAAATATGTAGACTATGCATATAGTTTATCAGTATTTCTATATTGATACCAGTTATTTGACACTCCGTTGACATTATGCAATCTCCACCATCCATCTTATTTTCCTCTTACGGTAGAGATCTAATTACTCAAAGATGAATGGTGGAGATTGTAAAGTGTAAATGGGTGTCAAACAAGCTGATGTCAATAAAGTGATGAAGTTTGAAAAGCAATATCAAACTAGTGGTTACATTTTGTTTGAAAATACGTTAATATTTGAATATTTTTTTTATTGTAAAAGAAGATTCAATCTTATTTCTAAATGATGTGAAATAGTTCTTTAATCTTGAATTGCATATTGATATGTATGATTTGATTTGTTATGAAATGAAGAAAATTAAGTTGATCACTTTTATACTTGACATTTTATTCTAAAAATTTATGTTAATAAAGAAAATGAATCATATATATTATTTAATTCAAAAAAATTCGTGCCCTATTTCTCACCAAAAATTAGTTAAATATTTAACTTGAAGTATTAGAAAAATTTGAAATTCAATGACAAATTCTGGTCTTACAAGTAAGACAGTATCCTTTTTGGAAAAGTTTCTTATTTGACGACCCCTTCGCCCTATCTTTTAATTATTGTTTTTGAGTGGAGTATCAATTATTTATTATTATTGAGAAGCTAAATAATAGCTCAAAATTAATTGTTAAAAATTCCAATCAACAACCATATAATTGTCTACACAATTTTAGAATTTTCTTTTTCTAATATAAAAGTAGTATGTAAATTTTTAGAATATACATGCAATAATACTTTTATATAGCTATAAAATTTATCATTAATAAATTTTACACTTTGGGTCTAAAGGCCTGAATTGGGGATTAAAGGCCCAAGATGAAAAATCATTAGGCCCAATCAAGAGCCTGTCCCATACTCAAAGCGATGTTTCTGTTTACTTTTCAAAAACAAATGCGAATTTTATTTTCCGTTTGATTTCCTTTGCTCTGATATCTTGACGAGTTCGTCTCCTTCCTCGATTTGTTCTCTTTTTTTTTTTCTTATAGTCGTTGCTTTTTTATTCTTCAATTTTAGTTCACATTCTTCGCTTGTTGATCGAGACGAACTCAAAAATTATCGGAAAATGGGTGATCAGTTAGCTCGGGCTGAGGAATTTGAGAAGAAAGCCGAGAAGAAACTCAGTGGCTGGGGATTGTTTGGTTCCAAATATGAAGATGCTGCCGAGCTGTTTGATAAGGCTGCCAATTCATTTAAGCTCGCTAAATCCTGTAATTTTATGCGGCTTTTGTTCTATCTTCGATTCCGATTATGTGATCATCAGTATATTGTTTTGTTCTATCTCGCATGTTTTCATTTTGTTTGATTGCATAAATTTTGATTGTTTTTACGCCGAATCTGTTTGCCCTTCGGCAAAGTAATTTGTGTTTGTGGGTTGCTTATCCAATCTAGGGTTTATTATTATAATATTTGTTTGGATTCAGTTGTTAATCTTGATTTCTTGCTTTAATAGTTGAAGATAATGTTTTAATTGTATGAAAAATGATATTTTGGGTTTCGTCTGTGGTAGAAGTGTATTCGATGATTAGTTTGGTATAAATAGTATTAAATCTTCATTCGTTGGTTGATCATGTAATTAGGTCCTTGTTTATGTGCTATTTGAAAATTCTGATTTTCTAATGGTTTATGGAACTGAAATAATGAATTGTGTAATGATTATGTGTTTTGGACTTTGTATTAGCTACTTAGGTCAGGTGTTTATTCATCTTGTGAATAATGCATGATACCGGCAAATTTGTTGTTTTTGTGGCTTGCTATAACATCCAAAATCACTATGATTTCTTAACCTCTAGACTCTTGGTTCTGATTTGCTGATATCCCAATTGCAATGTATCAGGGGATAGAGCCGGAACAGTTTATGTCAAGTTGGCTAACTGTCATTTAAAGGTGAATGTGTTGTATGTTGGAGTTAAGGATTTAGTTTATCACACTATACGTTATCAATTGTTTGTTGGTGTATGTTTGTAGTCGGATAGTAAACATGAAGCTGCCCAAGCTTTTGTTGATGCTGCTCATTGTTACAAGAAATCATCCACAAACGGTATAGATTCATGCTTACTGTTTTGATTAATATTATGGACGTTGTTTGGCAGCTTGTTAATTTTGATATATTGCCTAATGAAACTGGAAGAATACTGCAATTTATTAATTGCCAAGGAAAATATGTTTTTGCTGAAGTTTTAATTTCTTTCACTTGTTGAGTCAGGAATGTTGGATCATGAACCATGGGGTCCTCTTTTTCGAAGTTCATAATTACCTAGCCAAACTATTGGACTTTGCACATAAGCAATGAATTTTCTTCATTTCTTAGGGTGTGTATTAGTTCATGATGCAGAAGATTGCACCATTTCTTTTCACAGTAGATTTTGGCTTGAAATTTTGATTTTACTGGGAAGAGATGGATTATGCTTCAGTTGGGTTGGAACGATTTAATTTAAGATTAAAATGATTGTATAGTGTTAGATTTAAAAAATATTGTGTAGCCCATTATTTGATGCACAGAGTGACGATTGAATTTATTTAATTTTGGTAATTAGCCTGTATTCAGTTTTGAAATTTTCACTTCCATGGTTCTTCTTGTATTTCAACTTTGCTGTCATCACATGTTTTTCTATACTGACTTTGATGTTATTGTCCATTCTTGAAACCTAAGAGGATAACAATGTTAAAATCGAGCCAAACCACATTTGTATGACTAGTGATTGGTTCTTTTTGCAGAGGCAATATCTTGTTTAGTACAGGCTGTGGATTTGTTTTGTGATATAGGAAGGATTAGTATGGCTGCAAGATATTATAAGGTACATCCTTGTCATTGGTATTCACTTTCTGGGAAAATTATTTTTTCTATATTTTCCAGCACGAAAATTGTTCTAACTTCTTTGTAATTTATGCACACTATTACAATCCGATTGGTTGTGGTGTTAATATTATATTTTACATCGGGATTTATTCTTTTGGATCTTCTGATATTTAAGAAAGCTAGTACTGTTGCCTGTTGGTATGTGTACTTAATTATTTAATTTTTAATGGCTGACCTTGGGGTTTCTTTTTTTAACAGGAAGTTGCTGAACTATACGAGTCAGAAGCAAACATTGAGAAAGCTATTGACTATTATGAAAAGGCAGCTGATTTCTTTCAAGGTGAAGAAGTAACAACTTCTGCCAACCAATGCAAGCAGAAAGTAGCACAATTTGCTGCCCAGCTAGAACAGTAAGGATTTCCACTTTCAAGATTTTGATTTCTTTGATGATGTGTTTTACTGTCACATTTGATTGTACTGTTTCCTATGTTGTTCTTTATACATTGATGCTAGTGATTGTTGGTTGCAACTTGCATGGTATTTTGTGCATATAGAATAGTTGGAACATATATTCTTTGGGAATTGATAAGCATCTATATATGTATTTTCAGATAATGCAGGTGAATAAATTGATATTAGAGTGAGTTAATCTTTTTAGTGAATTTGTTCTGAGGGTTATATTAGTTCAGCATATTACAAATGTTTTGGTTGAGGTGGATGTTACAGAATATCACATGATTATAGGAGTGATTATGGGAGGGATTTTAGGAGTGATCATAGCAATAAATTTCTTATATTTCCATTTTGAATTCCATTATCTTGTATAAATACCTGTAATCCCTTATGCAATATACAACACAATATTAGCAATATAGTCTTACTTTTCTACTGTGGAAATCGGCTGGTGAATAGAATGAGATTAGAAAACAAAAGTATATCCAATAAGTTTGGTTTTGCTAGTTCAGCTATGCTGAACTTTTGGGTGATAATACTTTTATTAACTGATTGTGATCACTTCTTATTTGTGCGGTAACAAATGAGAACCTTTAACTTCGAACACGTTACAGCCCATGATAGAGGATTTAAGTGTTTGCTGAATACTTGAGATCAATCATATGCCTACAAACATTGTGCTGATGTTGAACCACTAGTAGAATCGACAAACATTGACCTTGAAAGCTTCGTGGTTATAGTTATTCACACATGGTAAGGAGATCATTGCCCTAAAGTTAAATTTGTGAAGTTTTAGCGAGGGAAAATTGCAAGATTTGTTTGCATCTCTGTTATGCTTGGTTCAAAGAGAATTTTATCGCTCCCTTTCGGCATTGGTTTGAAGCATGAAAGTGCCTGTATCATTGGGAGGTGATGCCTTGGTAGCACCCTCTGCAGTTGTGTACACTTTCACTTTAAAACGATATTCAAGACAGGCCAAATTTACTAATTTCTATTTTAGGATTGCTCTGGTAGATAACATAATATTAATCCAAACATTTTGCATCGGTAAAGTTAGCCTCCAACCAATGATGCCAGTAAACCAAAATTCCGGCTGACATCTAAAAACGGACTGAAGACGAAGCAAATCAAATATGGATTGCATCATGATCATTTAATATCATTTACTATAAGATGAAGAACTGTTTGAATGATTAAAATTTGAATTATCATGAATAAAACATTATGTGCAAGTATACCACTGTATTGTGGGCAATTTATAGAATAACTAAGATGCCCATACTTCTGATTCTTTGTAAATTTTGGATGGACAGTTTATCGATGCTGCAGTTGCTCAGAGGTTTGCTTGGTGGAATTTAATTATTTAAGTAATTGTATGTTTTGCATTGCAGATATCCAAAGGCAATTGAGATTTATGAAGAGATTGCAAGGCATTCACTTGGCAACAATTTACTCAAGTACGGAGTCAAAGGTCATCTTCTCAATGCTGGCATTTGCCATCTATGCAAAGGGGATGTTGTTTCCATCACAAATGCATTGGAGAAATATCAGGTTTAGTTTGTCTACTGAATTTCCATCTCAATACTTTTATTTATAGTCAGTCAAACTGGACACATGTCTTATTTTGTTGTGGCAGGACATGGATCCTACGTTTTCAGGAACTCGTGAGTACAGACTTCTAGCGGTACGTTATACTTATTTAGTTTTTTTAGGGACAATTTTCTTCGTTTTCTCTTATGTCCATTCTAATACTTGTTTTCATGAAGGCCAATGGATTTTATATCTGTTATCATTTTTTTATTGTAAAATTATGTGCATGGTTTGCGTGCTATGTTTCTTTTTTTGTAGAACAGTTATCATTTACCAAAGGTGTTGTTGTGTATTTTCTGTATGTTAAAATGAATTTCTTTTTCTGGAAGAAAATGAAGTTGACAATGTAGCCCTTTCCACCACTTTCGGTGCAAATTGGTGACGATGAAACTTCTTTTAAATGCAGGATGTTACTGCTGCCATTGATGAGGAAGACATTGCCAAATTTACAGATGTCGTAAAGGAATTTGATAGCATGACCCCATTGGTAATGTTTCTGTGTTCCTTCAGACTTGATATTCTTTTTATATCAAAGACATGAAACAAATTATTCAACGCGTATGTTTTGTGAAGTGAATTAAAGCGTAAAATTGTCGATACAGGATTCATGGAAGACAACCCTTCTGCTGAGGGTCAAAGAGAAACTGAAAGCAAAGGAATTGGAGGAGGATGACCTTACCTAAACTATATTTGAAGTTGCTATGCCTTTTCTTTCGATTGTACGATGTGTGTTCCATTTACACTGTTCCGGGTATGAAATGCGTATTTCTTTTCTTCAGAATGGGTTGCTTCTTTTTTTCTTTACTATTTTGGAATTGCGAGCTTGTAATTGGGTTGTATTTTTGTGGATTTTGCATAAATTGAGTGTGAACTCAATGACGTGGCATTCTGTAGAAATTTGTTTTTCTGAAAGTTCAGTGCATCGTATTTGCGTTGAGCTTTGCATAATGTCCAACTCCATCGCAAGCTTCATTATTGGATGATTTGGGAGGAGAATCTGAATGTAACATGGCTTCTTTGATTTCAACGTGCCAAATTTTATTAGTACGTTGTTATACAAGTTTTAAAAGGTTTTAACTTTAAAATTAATTAAATTCAATGTTGATTTAAGGCTGGGAAACACACTGTTTTAAAAATTCCCGCTTACGTCCACCTAGGTTCCGCCTAGGCGCTATTTTGATGGTCGTCGCCTGACTATGCCTAGCGCCTAAACCTTACTGACTAGCGTCTAAGTTCGCCTAGGTCCCAATTAATCCCCGCCTAGGCCCCGATTTACCTTCGACCGTCCGATTAGCTCCTAGCGCTTTTTAAAACACTTGGTAAACAACTCAAGTTAGATTTATCAAGTACAAATTCAGTGCATTGCTAATATGTTTATTGAAAATGCCTGATCTTTTGGAGACGTTTGCCTATAAGGCTAGTTTTGCGCATTAAATAACTCTGATTTAAAAGGCGGGCAAGGCGGTCCGTCTAGGGTTTTTTGTAGCGGTAAAACTCCGCTAAGATTTTAAATATAAACGGCGGTCAAGATGAAATGTGTTGTTAAAGATTAGAGAAGTAGCGTGAAAGATTAGAAAAATATCGTTAAAATTCAGAAAAGTGTTGCTAAAATCAAAAATAGTATTGCCAAAACCCAAAATGATAATACATGAATTTTTGATTTTATTATATGAAAATTTGGTGTTATTTAAATTTATTTTATTTTATAAAATATATATATATATATATATATATATATATATATATATATATATATATAGAAACACTAAACCGTCTAGACTTTATTTAGATCCCGATTAGTCCTCGCCTAGGTTCCTGGAGGTTTTACTCGACCGAATAGTGCGTAGCGCTTTTAAAACTTCTAGAACACTGTTAAATATAATGCATTTTTTACTTGTTAGATATTTCAGTCTTTTGTTTGTTTTATTAATGATCAGTTTAATAGTGCTCAGCTTGTGTCTACAAATGCGTAGTACTTTAATTAAGTTGTTTGTGTTGAAGTGCGACAAATGCCACAAATCACAATAAACTTCAAATACAACGGCAAAATCATCAATTGTTTTTATCTTGGTGTTGCATTTTTCTTGCTTCTCATTGCAAATGCCACAAGAATGACAAGCACGCCAAATGATATCAAACTCTAACTCTTGCCAGAAAAATCTAGAAGGATTGCTTATAAATTCTTAATAAAATAAGTAAAAAAAATTATCTGTTTAGCTAAATTATTTAGCACATAATCCTTAGTTCAAATCTGTTTCGCTTTTCTTGGTTAACAGTTTACAATTTCACGGCCTCTTGATTAGGAGTTCATCGCCAATGAGTCTACCAAATACATCTGTTTTTTATTTTATTTGTTTAATTTTGCAATTATCAAACTGTTAATTTTTTTAACTGTAGCTTTAAAATATTTTTATCATTTCAATCTAATAGAATCCAATTAGATATCTATTATATTCTTTATAATGAGAAATTCTCTTTGTGCATTATTATTGATATTTAGGTTTCGTTTGATCTACTTATTGACCTTTTACCAGTTTTATAATAGATTTATATCAGATTGTGGTTTTTAGACAAACGATTTTCATTTGCTTCACATATATTAGAATCCAGTAAGATTTTTTTTTAGATTCTTTATAATTAATTGTATAAGAAAAATCTCATTTTGTGCATTTTTTTTACTTATTTGACTCATTGAACTACTTGATAACTTTTTATTATGTTTTTTATATATTTCTAATATATTTTTGTTTTTTAGATAAATGCTTGTCAGGATTCGAACTCTTGTCACCCCACCCACTTTATGGGCATACTACTCAGACTATGTCTGATTGGTGCTTTGCATTTACCTTACATGTACCAAAACTCTGTTAGATTCTTAAAGTTCAATGAGAAATCTGATTTTGTACGTTTTTATAAATATTTAAGATTCATGTGAGCTACTTATTAACTTTTTACTATGTTTCTGATAAATTTCTAACACAACTGTACTTTAGGGACAAGAGTTTTGCATTTACCTTACTTATATTAGAAACATGGTTGAATCCTGGTAAAAATATAGAAATGTATTAGAAACATTATATGACATATATACCAGTTTTCTACTAGAATTTAATATATTAAACAAATTTCCAATGAAATATAAGATTTTTAACAACTTTCTACATCTAATAGATTGGTAGCAGATATTTAATAATTGAAAAAAAATCACAATAGATGATGTTTAATAAAAAGAGACTATCAAAATTTTCTGAAACGGAATGTCGAAAAAATGAATGATTTAAAAGATAAATACGAAACTAAATGAAAAAAATTACATGCTAAATGCATGTCTGTCGAAGGAGAAAGGGGTGGAACTAAGGTTGAAAGTGGGGGTGGGGATTCCCTGATAAGAATCACCGCGGAGCTCGATGTTGATTTTTTAATTCCCGAATCCTAAATGGGGATGTGGACAGAATTCCCCAACCCAATAGATCCCTAAACCCAACCCCGATATTCTCAATGGGTTATCCCCGAATATTACTTATAAAATCAAACTATTTACTATATCTATATCAATAATTTGGTAAAGTAAATTATTTAATTAAATTATTTATAGTCATATGAAATATGGACCTATTAGAATGATTATTAAATATCTCAACTTTATAATTAAAATCTCTTTGTATACGCTTTATTTTTATTTAATTTTTACTTTGATTGTTGGATAATGTATTTTATAATCTAATGTTTAATGATCATTTTATTAAGTTTCTTATGCTATGTGTAAACTTTGTATTTATTTGGCATTAAGTATTATTGAAACAAAAACTTAATTTGATATTTTTTACAAAGTATTGATACGAATTACACTTTGCTTTATGAAATTTTAAATTTTTTTACATTCATTTATTTTAATTTTAATGGGGAATGAGATAGCAAATTCATTTATTTAAATTATAAAAATGAACCCATAAAATACTTAATCAAAATTAACAATAATATTTTCTGATTAATAAATTCAAGGCACGACATAAAACAGTCTGTTTATCCATATCATGTTCGCATTATCATTCTTTTTTGGTTTAATGCATCTGCATCCTCTGAACTTATCCATAAAGAGCTGTTGCCACCTTGAACTTTGAAATGTGACAGATAACCCCTTGTACTTATCTAAAACGCGTTACTTTACCACCTCGTAAAAATATCGGTTTCAAGAACAAGAAGATGAAAATGACGGGCCAAGAATCGATACAATATTATGATTAATTGAAGAAAATATTTAGAATAGAGATGAAGTTTTGAAGAAGACAAAGAACATATATTAGGGATTTTGAATGGTAAGAAATAGAATGTTATGGATTTTTTTTATTCATTTTCTATTCCACAACATACTTCATGTGCGTATATTTTGATAGTCATCCACGTAGCAAGTCAGGTCAGCACGGGGTAAAATGACGCATTTTAGAAAAGTACAGTAAGCTATCTGTCACATTTCAAAGTTCAAGATAGTAACGGCCTTTTTTGAACAAGTTCAGGGGTGTAAATGCATTAATCCTTCTTTTTTTACAAATAACAAATTTATATTCTCCACGTCTCCAACTATCTATTCAGTATATCATTAATATTTTAATTTTACTATCCATTCAGAATATCACTTCAAATTTAATAAAGATTCTAGTCTTATTCAATTGATCAATTTTATAAATGTACATTGATAAAGACACATGCAATCAAGGTTTAAAATCATATCATTTATCAATCATATTCTTTGTTTGCATGTTTGTTAATATCTATATACATTTCAAATCGGAGATGAATTACTGCAAAATTTCGATATATTATTGGTATAAATTGTGTTTTAATGTAATCCAATTTGATTATATTGCATACATTTTCAATCATGCGGTGACTTAACACTACTTTGAGAGCGTAACAAGTCTTTTTATGATGTCAAATGATTTTCATCATATAGTGTTAGTAGCCGTGTTAAAATAAAATGAATAATATAAATTAATAGATGAATGAACTATAACAGAAGAAAAATATAAATACTTTTAAACCTTTTATCGAAGATAATTTTTTTCATGGAAAACTGAAACACAATTTCTTTATAACCACCAAATTATAGTCATTAATCATGGATGTTATGAGAAATGAAATTGATTAAGAACTATATCAATCCAAAATAAAATTCTGGTGAAAAATTATTGAGATGAAATACGGTATCGAACCCAGATGTTCAAGATTTGATCTTCAATTTCTCATTCATCATTAAATCAATTTTCTTTGTAAACCCTATTAATAAATTTTTAAACGTATAATATATCGTTGAAAATATATCAAAACGAAGAATAGAATGAAATATTTTTTGTAACTAAAATCGAAATTTTTGCATATTATATAATTTTAACCTGACGTAAACAATGCACATTATTACTAAATTATATCACCCTTGAATTATGTAATATGTCATATTTCATAAATGCTCACTTATACAGTTACATTATATGCTCACTTCTACCTTTATATTACGTGTCAAATACATATTGTTTTACGCATTATTAAATAATTTATTTAGTAAGTGGAAGTTCAGTCATCTTTGCAACTTTAAAACTATGTTTATTTAATTAAGGTTGTTAAGTGATAATGTGCATAAACAAACAATAATCAGAGGGATTGCAGCCTCATATATTTTTCTATGTATTATTTAAATAAATACTAAGATATTTCCTTAAAGTTGTTACTATTCTAACATATTGTAATTGCGCATATGTTGTCCTCAGGTGGACGGTGTAATGGAGTGAGTAATTTGATTGGTCTCACACAAATCGACGGCACTAACTGGTAAATGTATATTTATATCTATAATTATTTGACACATTATATTTTAATTGTGGTTTGATGATGAATTAAACCATTAGAAGAGGTCTATCGTATGCTAGAAAAAAAAATTACACTTATAAAATTGATATCTTCTGAAACATTTGAAAGGTCAATTTCACTTAGATTTCTACGTAGCCAATAATGGGAAATGTGGAAGAAAATTTATTTTTGTTGGACAGGTAAATTTCGTAATTAAATTTTGTAGAACGATAGTTCACACAAACCCAATCCTTTCGTTACGGGCAAATACATCAATAGTACTTTTAACTTGATAATAAAAATCGAATGCTTTTCGAAACTTTAAAAAATTACAATCAACTCCTTAAATTTGAAAAAAATGTTTCAATTTATCCCCTTAATGCAACGTGTCAACTTATGGTTTGAGAAAGAAAAATCAAAAAATAACATTTTTTAAAAATCAAACCAACAAAATTTTGACATGTGTCGTTGAGAGAACTAAGTGATTCACTTATCAAGTTGAGGGAGGTATCCGATCATTTCACAAGTTGACATTCGATTCATATTACTAATTTAATGAGCATAATGGTGTATTCAGCATTCTCCCGCCATTTGATAACATGAAATTTAGCCATATTAGTAAAATCATATATTTAATTTATACTGACATCAGTTTTAGAACATAAGATAGAAGTGTTTAGAAAATTAATTATCACTACTAGTTTTTTTATATAAGATTTTGCAGCATAAGGCATTAGTTTTTCAAGGTGTTTTAAAAGATGTTAGCCACTAGTTGGACAACTAGAGCCTTCAAAAGCTAAGCGGGGATTAATTAGGCGGATTAATATTTTTAATTTTTAATTTTTAATATTTATCAATGAATGTAATTTAACTAACATATACTTCCTTTATTTCAAAATAACTATCACTTTAGGACCTTAGAAAATTTTTCAAATAAATGTCGTTTTCGAATGCCAATGCACGTTTTTAAACATTTTGTCCATTTTAGCCATGAAAATGCTAAAAAAAAAAAGTATTTAATCAATTTTCAAATTAACAGAAGTCATGGAGGTAAATAAGTATTTTAATTGCTTTAATTAATGTGATCTTCTTGTTATTGAAAAACAACGTAAAACCGACAATTATTTTTCAAATGAATGGTGTAGATTTTCATATAATTAAAATTAGAAAATCAATGTAGCAACACTTTTCTGGATTTGGCGACAATTATTTAGGCTTTGGCAATACTTTTTTTGGGTTTGGACGACATTTTTCAAGACTTTGACAACACTTCTTTAAACTTTGACAATATTTTTTTGAGATTTGACAATTAACCGCCTTGAACAGTCCGATTACATAAAATCATAACGGTGTTCAAAAATCTCCGCCTATGTTACGTTTTAAAACAAAGGTTCAACAACATTATAAATAGACATTAATATTACTACCTCAGTTTTTTTAATAGTCTCTCACACAATTCACACTTTTTAATAAAACAACTAATAAGGTATGCAAGTATTAATCTACCCCCAATGATTTACTTTTCCAACACAAACTATACATTTATTATTATGGAATAAATAAGAGTACACATAGAAAAAAGAGGGAAAATAATAATGAAATTTTAAAGTGGACTATTAGTTTGGATTTAAAGAATTCGTAAGCCCAACCTGAGCTCAAAGTTCTACAGTTCGGGCTTGGGTTAGTGTTTTTAGGCAAAATTCCGGCATGAATCCGTCTAACGAACATGTCTAGTTTCAATATAAATACTCAAGCCCAGCTTGAGGCTGACTTGACGAATAATTTTTTATTTATTATATATTTTTATATTAAATTTATAATTATTTTGAACTGTTATATTTTGTCTTCTTAAATTTGTATATATGACTACAATAAATTACTAAATATTAAAAAGATTTTAAGTAAATAATGCAATTTTTAAACAATTGTCACATCATAAAAAATAACTTCTATTTCACATTTAGACTTTTCATCGAAATCAATTAGACATTAAATATATTAATAAAATGACTAATCTATTCCTTTTGCTTTATATAATAAAATTTTCTTTCTTCTTAATTATCAACTTATAAATTAATTTATATTTAACATTTTTTCGAATTAATACAAGAGTAAATTTAGAATAAATTGTTAAAAGTTGCATTGATTTTATAAAATGATAAGTAAAAGAATCCAAAGTTAAAAGTTTAAAATCATTAGTATTAGAAATCGAAAGGAAAATAATGTTTAGAAAGTGTAAATTAATAATAATAACTTTATCAGAAATTAAATTGCCATACAAAGCATCGCGTTTTCTGAATTGAGATCCCTGAAAATTATAAAATCTATATTACTAAAAAAAGTGATGAACAATTTTTATTTAAATATAAATTATATAAATTTATTATAGCAATTTAATCAGTCCCAAAAGCATTTAAATTATACTCCTTCCATCTACTAAATATTGATGTTTTAGAGGAATTTTGATTTCTATTTTTTTATTATCATTTTGTATTTCCAATGTACATTTTCCATTCCTACCCCTATTAATTTGTTCAACTTTCAAGATAACCATATTTCAATCTCCAATAACAAAATGAGAAGACTATAGGAATAAATATATAAACACCAGCAAATTGTTTTTATTGAACATATTAATGAAGTCTTGAAAATAAAGTAGGACATTTATGAAAGGGTAAATTAGTAAATCACCTTAATCGGTTAATTGTAATCTTATAAACTGTGAATTAGTTAAAATGACAATATTTAGTAGATGGAGTGAGTAGCATATAATATTTCTTATTTTGAGTAATTACATTTATTTAATTTAAATAATTAAATTTAAATTTAAATATTGCATATTTTTTTATTATAGGAATGATACATTTATAATAAAAATGACAAAAACATAAAACGAAAGATGAGTAAAACAAAAGGAAAAAAAATTAAGGGTATGTATAGCTATGAAAAATTAATTATTTCAGTTTCGTACAAAAAATCTATAAGAAAATTGAAAAATGAAAATTGTTATTTAGTTGAAAAAAATTTTGATTTAGAAAATAAAAAACATTTTTCTTATTTTTTCATTTTATTCCTTGCAATAGAAAACAACGTTATGATATTTTCTGAAATTTTTTAAACTAAGGAAACACAATTTTTATTTAACCAACACAAGACTCCATTAATTGAATTATTTTATTCTAACATACATAGTTGTATAATTATTTGTTAATAATTAACAAATAAATTTTTTATTGATATATTTTTAATTTTTTTAATAGAAAGTAGAGTTAGAAGAAGGGAATAGGCTAGGTTGCCAAACTTTGTTGGCACCCCTTAAATATTTATATACTTTTAATTTTTTGTTTTATTGTAATTTTTATTTACTTGATAATTTTGTATTGCACATTTTTTTACTTAATTTAATCTAATTTATATATTTTTAATTAATCTATTATGTTTTTGAACTAATAAAGTTTTAAATTACAGTTTATTATTTAAAAAATAAAAACTAGACATAACATGCTTTCTAATTTGTAATTCATTGCTTATCAATCAAACACTCAATTTTTTTAATTTTTAATTCATTATTTAAAAATCAAAAATTGTAAAATTTAACAAAAAAAGTGAAAATGAAATCACTAGGTATCGGTAAAGTGGCACCACCCTTGAAAAATTTAAGAAATGTGGGGTTTTGGGTTCAAACCTCACAAACAAAAAAATTGGCAATAATGTCACCATATTTCTAAAAAATGAAAATAAAAAATTTTCTAAATGTAAACATACTCTAAAATTGCTATTTTTAAGTCAATATCAAGTTATACATGAAAAAACTTATACGATTGAATTAAAGATTTTTAACTTTATTATTTATTAGTTTAAAAATTATATTTTTAACTTTTAATATAATTTGTAAATATTTTTCATATCATTTATAATATTTTTGACAATAAAATTTAAATATATTATTGATTTTATCAAAAATAAAAAATAGAAGCTAGAAAACTATATAAAAACAAGCGTGAATAATGTTTTTCAATTTTCTATTTGGAAATTGAAAAATTAGAAATTGAAAATTAATAGTAAAATGTTTTTTGAAACTAAACATGCCCTAAACATGTTTTTAGTTTTTTAATTTTTTTTGTAACTTTTACACTCAATGTCACATGTCATGGTTTTATTGGGTCGAATTTTTAGAGTTTGATTGAATTTTCTTCATGGATGACACGTGGGTGCGAGTGTTACGCACCATGACGAGACTAATATAATAGGTCGAAGGGAGTTGGGTGGTACATTTTTTAAAAAATGAGGGAGTTCCAGGGTTCTTTTTTAAAAGATGAGGGAGCTACGGGGACCTTTGCAAAGGTCTGGAGGCAAAATGGCCATGGGTAGGGGGATCCGATGATGCATTTGACCTTAAAAATAAGAAAATATAAAGTATGTCATAATCTTTAACAAGAAAACTTATAGCTACATAAATTGACAGTTGTTGACCCCAACTAAAAGAATGCTATGTAATCTAGAGTTAAAGTTTTTTACAATGAATATTAGTAGGATAACAATCTATAACTCAATATAGTAATCAGCATCTAACCTGAGCTAATTAGGCTTAGTTACAATTAGTTTATCTAATCCTGCTGATTTAAGGAACTTAGTTTATTTTGTCAACACTAGCTGCTGAGTAAAGATACTCAGCACATAAAATAAGAACTCAGTTCTTCAATTTTGTACTTGTATGCTGAGTAATTTGAGTAACTCTGTTATAACACACATGCTTTTCTCTCTCGATCTGTTAGAAAGGAATATTCCTAGTTGATGTTTTTTCAAGTCTCAAAGATAATGTGGCACTAAAATAAAAAAAAAAGAATAATCTTTTGATCCAATGGAAAAGTTGTCAATACGGAATGTCGGCTTGTCAACACTAAAGTCCAAGAACAACGGACTTTCTCACCGCATTTCAAACCTAAGCCGCACCATTACACAAATGCCGAGACTTAAAACAAATTGTAAGAAGTCATGTAGCATTGTGCACTCTCCATCGCCAAATAGAATCCACTTGAAGAATAAGGCTGGGTGATATTTTAAATTAAAGGTTTTATCTCGTAGATTAACGGTTTAATCTCGCACATCAACAATTAGAAATTTCTCTCACATGGATATAAATTTATCTCTAACGGGATGAAGCTTGAAGACTAGACGAGAAGATATATTGAAGATTAAATGAATTGAAAGATAAGTTTGCAATGACTGCTTCAATCTTTTCCTATAAATAGAGACTGAAGGTTTCGGTTCAAACTTGGTGAATACACCTGGAATTTCCTAAATATCAAATCTCTGCACAAGCATACTCAACGATCAAGAAATTCCAAAATTAGAAGAAATACTACAATTCCACACTCTATTCTTTGCAAAATCAACCAGATTAAACAAATTGCAACAAATCGAATTTGTAAGGAGAAACAACGGTTTATAAGTTGTTTCTCCATTCATTCGTAATAAACAGTGTTTTAAAAGGCGTCGAGCACTAGTCGAACGGTTAGAGCTTCTGGGGGTTTAGGCGAGGACTAGGCAGAATAGTATTTTTTTAATTTTTACTATTTATTAATGAATTAGAATAATAAATTTGATTAACACATAAATTTTTATATAATAAAATTATAAATCCATGTAGGAACGCTTTTCTGGGATTTGACGACACTTTTCTAGGTTTTAATAATGCTTTTCTAGACCTTGACAACAATTTTCTTGGTTTTGGCCACACTTTTTGCCTTGACCTCCTTGGAACTCCCGATTATATAAAATCTTGGAGGTGTTCCAAAATTCCAAGCCTAGAAGGCTGCCTTTTAACACAGGGGTTATTAATACTCTGAGTAATAATAGTTTGAGAAGGGTACTCAAACTGTTTGCAAATAAAATAGCATGAAAGGTACTTGCTTGTAAGCTACCCGTTGTGAAGGCTTCTCTGGTTAGTTAAATGAGTAATTGAATAATGGATAAAGCTCGGATAAGGAATCCGAGGATTGGAGGTAGGCGAAAGGCTAAACTAAGATAAATACGCTATTTGAGTCTCTTTAAACTCTTGTCTCTATATTTTAACTCAACAAGTACATAACTCAACGCACATCATTTTTTTTGCGTTATTTTATGTAAGTGTTGCATTAGTCAGTTTTGCTGGGTATTCTTACTCAACATAATTTGCCAAACTTAGACTTAGCTCAGTTTACAAATTTTGTTAAACCTTCACTTTGTTCGCATATCATCATTCTAACTAAACTCAGCACGCTTAGTAAAGCAGTTTAAAAATATCTAAAAAGCGACCTAGAAAACAAGTATATGACATTCACCTCACTTTTGTCCGAGAGTGTTAAGCTAAACGGGACCAACAGCAGTATTGGCGCCGCTCAAGATCAACTGAATATGAGCCAGAGTTGCAAAGTCGATTTCTATGATTTGCACACAACCAAATGTGACTATAGATTGTTGCTCTTTGGGTGGCCAAAATCGCCATAAAACTCTAAAATTTTCCGGAACTAGAGAGGCGGGTGCCTCTGCGTGCCCACACCAGGTCTGTTCCTGAGTGTATCCTTGAAAGCTTACTATAATATTTTCCTAAGAACTTAAATACAATATTTGAAGTAAGCATATTTAAAAAGTTTAATTGTTTAGCTAAGGTTCATTCTGTTGAATTATTGATGCGTAGCCGTCGGCTACTATTTGAATTATTGATGTTACTATGTAGTACTATGCGCGGAACCCTATGTTTTCTTATTATTTATGGTTTGTGCCATTGAGCTTTCCTATAAAAAAGATTCAATTTTTCTTATTTAATACTCCTCAGATATAAAAATAAAATCTCTTTCATATTCTCTCTATGCTTTTTTCTTATAGCTATAATATTCTTGCAGTTATATTTTATTTCCAACACGTTATCAGCACGACCTTGCTCTATCAAAAATCCAACCAAATATTCCTAAAGTAAGGTGTGATTTTATTTTCAAATATATCTCATTTGAAAAATCTTGATTTCGCTCCTCTTAATGTATCCGGGAAAAACTACTTAACTTGGGTGGTTAATGCAAAAATACATTTAAAATCACTGGGTCTTAAAAGATGTATCATTGAAAATAATCATGCCACAGCATAATATAACGCATTGTTCCTAGTTCTTCTCCGCCGTCACCTTGATGAAGAACTTAAGGTAGAATACCTGATTGTTGAAGATCTTGCAAATCTGTGAAAATAGCTGAAAGACAGGTATGATCATTTAAAGAAAGTATC
>CATIWQ010350702.1:0-18167 GCA_949673415.1 Euphorbia schlechtendalii
TTGTGAAAAATACAACCAAATTTTTCTGTGTGTTCACCAATATCGTTTTTGTTGATATATATAACCAAAATGTCAATAGACATGTTGTTTCGAGTAGCTGCCATGTCTAAAGGACATGTTTTTTCGGGTTTCAGTTGTGTCCAATTGACATACTGTTTCGGTTCAAAAATTCATTTTTCTGATGAATTTTTCAAAGGATGCGTTTGTTCAATTGGACCCCAGCCCGACCCCAGCCCGGGGCGCTGCCGCCCCTTGGACCCCGCATCCGGGAGAGCTGCCCCCGGACCCCCCAAATCGTAACCGTACTAGAACAGGTGTGCACTCCGCACTCTTCTAATTAGTTTTATCATTATTAACTTTAAATTTTCTTTCAAGTTAAGTGAAAAAAAATTTAATTTAATTTTTTTTAGTTCATACTCCTAGTTTGCGCTTTTTGTGCGCCTTAGCCTCGCACCTAGGCAACAGGGCCCCCTGTCGCCTTGGGTGCGCTTAGCGCCGTGACTACTATGGTTGGAACAAGAAATTGATTGAAGAATTTGATCCAAGAATGATGCAATCGAACATGAATATCAAAACCAATTCAAATGTAGTGTCTCTTAACATTTTAAACAACAGTGTTTAGCTGACCTTCATATCAGCCGTCTCAGACCTCCGGAAAGATGACTCAACAGTGGAAGCCAATATAGTTGACAACTGCCTGGTAGTAGATCCCTCATCAATGACTTTGTCTGGCAAGTTAAGCTGAGAAGATAAACAAACGCGAAGAAACTTTAGCGCCTGCCTTCGATAGAAAGCATCCACGCCAGTATTTTTATGCATGACTGCGGAAACAGCAAGATTTATACATCGATCTAAAGGAACCAAAAAAGGGGTCGAGGGCTCAAATGTTAGAATCAATCGAAGGCCATGCTCAGGATTCTCCTTGCACTCGAGGGCTAGGGGTTCTTTCAGAAAACGTCTGTTACGGCCACCTAACTTGCCAAGAAGTTGCAAAGCTTTTGCACCCCAGGGGTACGGTGCAGGCCTCAAGTGAGACCATAATGCTAAAATCACCTCTGACATGACATTAGCCATACTAGGTTCTAAAAAATCAGGATTTAAACTATCCACCCAAAATTCAAGTGTTCTCAAACCCAGACTAATTAGTTCATCATTACCCTTCAGACACAAAACAAGAGGCTTCATGAGACGAGGAAGATAAGGTAGCAGTGCACTTAAGCGTGCAGGTAATGTCAAGCAGAGCTCCAGCAAAAGGTCCCTCATATCATCCCCAGTTGGACCCTCAAGCATTGTCAACAACATATTTAGGCAGGGTTGTAACATCGGAATCAAGTCTCGGAGAAGAAGCTCAAATTTACATCCTGCTAAAGCTCTGAACATTGTACGAAGAAGTTGCATGTAACCAAGAGGCTTTTCAACTTCAGTCGCATTTTTCATGCAAACTTCCATTATAACAGGCACATGAGGCTGAAGAATGCGTTCAAAATCCGCCGGTGCTTTGGCAACAGCGCCAAATATAAATCGAAACAGATGCAAAACTAGTTTCGAAGCAGGTGAATCAGGCTGCTTGAGAACATCAAGTTTACTGCTGACAAGAAAACTAACCAAGACATCAGCAAATGGTCGGTACACTTTCTGAGATTGCAAAAGCGAAGAAAATATGTGGACCAGCTGTGTATTGCTGATCATGCATTCAAAAAGCTCAGGCATACACAAGGAGAACATGTCCATAAGGTCTCTTGGTTCCATGATAGCTAGAATCTGGGAGAAGAGATTTAGCATGTCTCTCTCCTCATCTTTCTCCTTGAAGAGAGCTAAGCAATGCACACCACTCTTCAACACACCAGAGGCTTTCCAAATCTAGACAAGGCCCAAAATTGATGTCAGATCAAGCTAATACTGCAACAAATACCAATATATGCTCCTCATATAAGTATAACAATACCTCATCCTCTCTCATTCCTTTGAACGCTTGAGGTGATGTTACACCAGATGAAGGTGACACCAGTGATTGTGAGTGTGTTCCCTGTGTGAAGGGAGAAAGCTGAACGATGGAAATATCATTCATATAACAACAGTAATAAGAAAAATGGACGAACATTAGGCAGTCCAAGTTAAGAGCACAACAACATACCCGTGACTGTGGCAAATGTGCATGAGTGATACTCCATATTATAGTCTTCATACCTAATATACCAGGCAAAATTTTCTTATGTTATATAAGGAAAAAAATTGAAAAGGCTAAACTAATAGAAAAGCATAAAAAATCCATTTATCTTCCAGGAATCCATCAACAGTATCGAATATTGATATCGTAGTAAAGGAAAATATATTATTTGACACAGAATAATTAGAAGAAAAAGGTATATTCCTCCAAAAAAATACATAGTAGAAGGAATTACTGAAAACAAATAAACTATACAAAGTACAAAAATAATGGAAGAAAGTCAATTACCCATGACTAAAGTCTTAATCAGATTCTTGCAGTCACTAACTTCTTTGGAATGTTCCACTGGGACTTGCAAATTTAAAACTGCCTGCAATAGCAACTTGTAAAGAAGGAGAAGAAAGGAGCATGTGCAAGCCCAAATATAAGGCATGTTAACTAAGTACTTTTACAAAAATATAATGCATGTCAACTAAGCACTTTGACACATAAAGTTAATAGAAAGTCATGTATTAGATTAAAAGAAGCAGCATTTTGGTTTTCAAATGCTTCATACATTTTGTATTGAATTGTTATTACAATTTTATTATCTTTCAATAAATTCGCATGCATTCTAAGAAGACTCGAGCTTGAACGTCTCACAAAGAGAGAGAACTTGAATTTGGAAATCAGAAGTCACATGTCAGGTTGGAACTTGCCAACTTGGAATAGCAGCACTCCCATCACTAAAGAGCATATACAAAAGTGTGTGACAAAAGGCTACAAACAAAAAGGAAAAGATGTATATGTCATGTCAATGACATAACTAAAGAAAATATATGAACACTTCAATGAGTTTCGTTTCTGAATAATCCTCTTCAGCTTAAGTCAGCAAAAGATCTAGAGAACTAAGTTTTTAACTAATGACCAAGTAAAGTACAATTTAATAATTAGAGATGTAGAAGAAAACAATCAGTAAACTAAACGAAAAGAGTCACAAAAAAAATACCTGCACAGGGAGTTCAAGCTTTGACCTCACAGTAGCGCGTTCGATTCCCTCTTCACCTTCCTCCAACAGCTTTAAGCAAAAAGAATTAAATTGTAAATTCATAATAGCAGAAATAAATTATGAAGAATGTGAAATGAGAATTAAAGAAGAAATGCATCTTGAAGCTAAATGAAAAGGAATAAATCAACTGTACAGGTTGCACCCCAGTAGAAGCTTAGCAGTGAGCAAGAATTAAGGAAATCCATAAGCCAAAGATCGGTGTGTAAAAGTACAAACTTGACTGAGTTTGTTGTACATGTATCCAAGAGTAAGGCGACATTACAGATCTTCTAATGCTACTTCATTCTTACAGCACTCTCAGAATATTCAGTCTTTCACTTTACCAGTCATTACACTGGAAGTACCCTATCTCTCTAGTGCTAACCAGACTATTCAGGCTCATCCAGATAGAATAAAGCAGAGGCCAAAATTTCAGAAACCACTCAATACTTCTTGAAAAATAAGGTAAATGAACAAGCATGAACACAACATCCAGGAAACAATTCATGCTTGAGATTCACAAATCAGCAAGGCATGCAACAAGGTGTTCTAATAGTTGAGAATAGATCCTCCACGCAGGACCCTAACCCACAAAACATTTAAATAGAATAGAAGGACTAAGCTGTATCAACATAATAATATAATTTACAAAATGAGATAACAGGGGAAGAAAAAATCATGCAAAAATGGAACATATAGAGATTCTATTCACCAACTGTTACATTTTGACATTGCAATCTAACTTTCCGTCAACTAACTGATAACTGGAAATATTTAAACTCAAGTAAACATATACTGTTATAGCAATGCTTTTAAGGTTTTTTCAACAAATTGTGAAGCAGAAAACTAAACAGGAATATACCTGCGGAATGGTACGCTTGAAAGTACTAAATTTACCAACAAAGGCATCCAAAATACGCCCCTGAAAACAGAAAGAGTAAGTATGGAAAACAAGGGGAACCAAAAAGATGTATTATCTGGCAGCTAATAAAAATACAAACCAACAAAACCCTAGCTTCATCCATCGATGGGGGATCTACACCTTTTTCAAAAATCGGCTCTACCTACGCACACAGAACACATTCGATGAAACATCGAAGATCAATTTTTAGACATATCAAACATATGGGCAAGTAATGCCCAGCTAAAACATATGAGGAATGGAGGTCAGAAATGCACCAGATTCAGCATCAGGCGGGCACAAGTAGTGTGGATACTCAGTGACAAGGATGCATCATGCATGTTACTTGAGAACAGGTAAATGATCCTCGACAACTGCAGCAGAGCAATACAAGTTAATTAGCATATAGATCTGCAACATCATGGATAAGACTTAATTCAGGTCATATATCAACCAAGATCCTAGTTACATAATATATGGTGACTGATAGACAGTAACATATAGATCAAATAGTTGAGACTTGAGAGATACAAGAGATTACATAAACAAATAGTAAGCCCCAAAACTATAGGGAAACGAACTTAAACATTGCATTGTCCTTCTACATAATATTTAAAGAAAAATGGAAGACATAGTAAATATAACACAGACATTCTTCTCCAAACGATTCAAGTATTGAAAAATATTAATGAAACAATAATAGTTCAAAGATTTAATATTTAATTGATAGTTATAAAACCAATGAGTTGTATATACATTCCTCTATTAAGAAGAATAGCCAGTGTTCGAAATACAAACCAATAAGAATAAAATGTACCTAATTTCTAATAAGAAAATACAAAAATGTGTGTACACATATAAGCACCATCACACTACCAAAAAGAATAACTGCTGAGTTTAAACATCTCACGTAGACCAATACCTGTGACAAGGAGAGTTCAGTCCGAACATGATGAACAATCTCTGCCAATAAACTATAAGCCAAAGGCCTCAAAGTCTCATAACATGCTCTCCCAGTTCCAACCAGAACCCTGGAACAAAAAAGAAAACATTCGTATTGATAAATCAGCAAGCAAAAAGCCCACCAAATGATAAAAATCATGATTCAAAGACTACAGCTCATTTGGAAGTTTCTTGATATCAACCATCAAAGGAAAATACAATATTCAAGGACTTAATACTACAGTAAATAAAAGTTACATGACTTCTGCAAAGTAAAAGAATAAAAATCAACATCTAACAAAGTAACTGAAGACATACCAAGAAAAGAACATACTACTACATTCCTAGCAATTAAAAGATCAATTCAGACTTTTAAGTATTTCAAATGTTAATAGAAATGAGGCTTTTTAATCAATTATTTTCTAGAGGAGACAGAAAGTTTCAAAGGGTTCATAGGGATGTAATATATGATTCCTCTTCCACGTGTTTCTTTCTTAAATTGTTTATCTTGTTATTCTCTTATCTAGTGGTAAAGGATATTAGAGTAGTATTACTATTTAATACCACACAACTCAAGATATTTGAAAATTCAAATGATCT
Organism: Euphorbia schlechtendalii; assembly: GCA_949673415.1. Taxonomy (NCBI): domain Eukaryota; kingdom Viridiplantae; phylum Streptophyta; class Magnoliopsida; order Malpighiales; family Euphorbiaceae; genus Euphorbia; species Euphorbia schlechtendalii. The sequence continues at coordinate 5,638 of CATIWQ010350702.1, forward strand.
TTATCACAAATAATTGGTGGTCAACCACAAAAACTAAAATACTGTGAAATTTTACCTCTCTTCTAAAAGTGTATCAATCAATGGAAATAAACCCCTCTTGAAATCAGTACCGAGGACATGCTTTAAAGCAACCAACAACTCCTGCAACAATAACCTCAATATCACCATTTAACACCAGAAACAAAGGAAAATTTCAATGATTGGAAAAAATATTAAGACCAACAAATACTTTACCTTTCTAATAGTTACAGAATCAGAACAAGTAACAAGCAAATTCACAATGCTTTTACATATACTTTCTTCATGAGGCCTGATATAGTCGGCAAAACTCTTCAAAAGGTAAGTCAAGAACGAAACTGTCTGCAACAATTGGAAACAGATAATATTAATGAAATTATTTGAAGAATATGAGTGCATCTCTGCTAGTATGCAAATAGAACTCAGTCTCTCACTATGTTCAAATCTCCACTACTAACTTCAAAATACATCAATCAGTGTCCCCCTCTACCGTTAGCATAGTCTTCACAAGAAAAATGCAAGGTTATGGAAATCAGCTCCAATTACAAATGGTTTACATGCAAACAATGGAACATGAAAGATATTTTATAGGTTTCTAACATAAAAAAGTTGTAGAAATTCGAGAGCTGGCATGTCTATATATCATTTGATGCAATATCTGAAGCTGAGACTACACTCTTCACCTTTGAACTATTACACTATCAAGCTGCTTTGTAAATGGCATATGATAAATACACAAGAATTATCCAATCATCTTTCTGTTGACTGGATATGATATTAGACCCGAAAATGAAGATCCTTGCTATAAAGACATGAGTTATTATGAACAGCCTTAATTCTTCTGTCAAAGCATTTTCTGGCGATCAGACCTGTTACAAGATCCTATTCACAGGACAGGACCATAACAGGGGCCTCAAGACTAAAGATATTTTCTTCAATTCTTCGATCAAGAACCACATGATGCAAAATGAAGACCTTGAATGATTATAATAAAAAACCAGCAATATGTTTGGAAGGCCGGTTAACCAACAAATTACCCTTGCCACATAACTTATCAAAATTATGTTCACGTGCACCACAGATATGAACAAAACATGATAAAATTAAAAAAAAAAGTATATAAACCAATATAAGAAACTAACACTCACCTTAACCTGTGCACCCTTCAGTTCAATGAACTGACTCTTCAAATTAGGTGGAACTTTGTCAGGACCCGGGACAGATATTGCAGCAACCATCAAAGGTAACAAGTGAGGAATATTAGTTTGAACAAGTCTACTGTACAATTGGAACAAGAACATCACTACAAGTGGACTCTCTGTAACTATCTTGAATGAACGATTACTTGGGTTAAGCTGCCCATTTCCACTGAATGAAGAAGTACCAGAAATAAGTTGATCAGAAGAAGTCTCCATAGGCTTAACATCCTCTAAAGGCGGTGCATTATCGAAAAAATGACTGACAGTTGATTTGAAATTATGATATATCTTGCATACAAAGTCCAAAAACGGCTGAACTTCATTTTCTAGGGTTGGCCTAAAATTCCTTAGCAGGTCAAAGATAATACGAATGCAAATCAGTCCGTTTTCTTCATTATCTGTTGTAAGCACTTGCATGGCGACCTTCAAGAGGTCCTGAACAAAGGGGCGGAGGACTTCACTGTGAGGTAGACGATTGAGGATCTCCACAACAATGTTTCTCAGCTTGTGCTCAGGATTGTCCACAAATTGTGGCTTTGTAATTTGTAAGAGAATAGCTGAGAATGCTCGAAAGTAGCATTTCAGAAAATTCAAGTACTCAGCTGTGTGTGCAATCTCAAGACTATCACGCACTTCCATTGCCATCTGTAGCCTCGTCTGAATCGCTGTTTCAAAAATAAAAATATGGGAATTACTAACGCAGGACATAATAGTGGGAATGCATCATGAAAATAAGCCACACTTAGAACGTTCGAAGTTTCGGAAGTAAGCTGAGAATCAAAATCATTTTTTGTTCTATTACATGTGAACATATAATCGGAAAATTATAAATTCCAAACAGCAAAACACATGACAGAAAAGAAAAGAACTTACGCAGGTCAGGCCCCACCAAATGAAGAGAGTGTTGCTCGAAATTCTGAATAGGACTCATGGCGTTGATTATAGCCTCACTACACCAAGAAGTCGAGAGTTGAAAGAGACACAGTAAGCAAGCAAAGGAAACCCTAACTGTGATCCTTGAAAAAACGAGCCAACTCTCAGTCAAATTCAGTCCCTAGGGTTTCACAGAAACCAGTGAAGCACCGGTCGGCTCGAATTTTCGAATTGAAGAAGGTAAAATTGGGGGTAATCAGTAGAGGGGTTTTGCAAGGGTTGAGAGCGCGAGGTTTAATGGAAAATTGACTAACAAAATAGAGATTTCATTGTAAAATTGACTAACAAAGTAGGTAGGAAGGTTTCATAGAAAATTTTAGGATCAAGGAAGAGATTCTTACACTGCATCCTTTGTTAGTTTATCAGGCCCCATGTCGGTTTCGGAGCTTGTAACTAGCAAAGCCATTTATAAGAGGGCAAGGGTTGATGGAGTTGTGAAATATATTTTTATCTTCCCTTCTGTCCAATTTGTCCTCTTGTTTAACTGTTTATTGGGCGGGCCGGGTCAGGCCAGACCGTGTTAGGGCCAGGTTTAGCGGATTTTTTAAAAAAAAAAAAACTTAACCCAAACCCGGTTTAAGTCTGTACTTTAAAACTCCGGGCTCGGATCTATCTTGGATCACAAGATCATTTCCAAACCCGATCCAAGTTCATGAATATTTTTTTCGTTATAATATTTTTTATTAAATTAATAGAAAAAATATAAAAAAAGTCAAAATATCTTTAAATTTTAAATATAATTGCATTGTTTATTTAAAATCTTTAATATTTAATAACATGTATTGTAATCAAGTATAAAAATTTAACAGGATAAAATATAAAATCTTAAAATAATTATAAACTTAACGTATAAATATATACTAAATAAATAAAATTATTCGTCGGGCCAAGCTTGGGTATTTATATGAAAATCAAACCCGACCCATGAATCTTCGGGCTTTGACAGGTTCGGGCTCGGGTCGGGCTTTTTTAAAAAAATAAATGTCCAAACCCAGCCCATTAAAGAGGGCCCGAGCCGGGCTGCCCAGCCTGTGAACAGGTATAGTTTTAATTCATAGCTCGTAGTATTAAATTAAAAATAATTTTCATTTTTTCAAATTTTTTGTAACAATTGTGGTGCAAAATAAGCATGAAACATAATATTAGAAAATTCGTTTTAGAAAGCACTTAAAGGGGAAGGAAAAAGTAAATCGAAGAATGTCAAATATAATATGAGTTTAGGTTTATTAGCTTTGTACTACCGTACTTCTACTATTTCTTAAAAGAACTCAATTCAATTCAAACCTTATTTACCTGGATGTCCAAACTTGCTATGTAACAATGCGTTAGGGCTGCAAAAGAATTAAGCGGTTCGTGAGCGGTTTGAGCTAGACTCGGTCAAACCCCGTTTTAAGATTTGCTTGATAAAGGTCGATTTAAGTTTAAGATCGGCTCGAGAAATTAAAGAATCAAGTCAAGCTTCCTAGGAATCGACTTCAAAGGTATTGAGCATGCTCGTTTAATTTTCAATTACACTGTATTTTAAAAAATTATTATATACGTTGTATGCATATATAATACTTTATCAAAATAAATATTTTTTTTAAATATTTATTAGTATATAATTGTCAGAAACTATGGTTTTTCATTTAATTTCTCAGTTTAACTTTTATTTGGATTATATTTTACAATGTTGATTTTTCATTTGGTAAATTGATGCATTTATAAAAAATCTATCAATAAATTAAATGTGTAAATAAGGCTCGTAAACTCGTGAATTTGAGCCGAATTAGTCACAAGCTTGAGACGAGCTAAAATATTCCAAGCTTGACGAGCTTCAAACCGAGCCGAACTTAATCAATTTTTTTCAAATCAAACCAAATTTAAGTAGATTTGATCTCGATTCAGGTCATTTGCATCCCAAACTGGTATAACTAATTCACTCACTTAATCTTATATTTTGAAAAAAAAAATTGAAAACTTGAAATTCATGTTATCTTTTTCACGTGGTAAAAAAACCTGATTTTCTTAAATTGATGATGAAAACAAACGTATGAATACTTGCACCGAACATGATCTGAAACTGAGGAAAAACACTTGCACTGGAAATCATGTCCGTTGACACAAAAAAATATTCATTATTTATTTACATGAAACAAAACTAAAACAAATAATATTATTCCATCAATGATAAGATACACTAAACAATAGTTAGGAAATACGATCCTAGTATCTATCTTCATCATCATTCCACGCAAAATTCACTATTTTTTCAGCTTCATTCTTATCAAATGTATTGACACTAGTACTTTTGCTCCTGCCACGGACTCTAATTTCATCACCTATTTTATTGTCAATATCACATTCACCTCTTCCATCTTCATCTCTAGTTACTCCGTGTCAAGCATTGTTGTCGATAGCGTCACCTCTGATATCATCCCCTCTTTAGATCATCTTTAGTAGCTTGTTTATTACATAAATCATCTTGACACATGGGAAGAAATAGACAATCAATTTGAAAATGCATATTTAGTAGTTTGTCTAACTCATCTTCTCTGTATGGTATGACATCTATGCATCATCATTTATTGTAAACAATGTCTATTTGATCGTTTAAATGTAGACAACCAAATAGACATTGTCTACAATAAATACTGTTTGAAATGGAATAGACTATTCCTAGCTTACAGACATAGTCTATATTTATGATTATTGACACATCATCAATAATAACTTCTATTCCACATACTACCTATACTTGGAATCCACAAGCTACTAAAGATTACGCGTCAAAACAATTTGTGGAATATACAAGCTACTAAAGATGTTAAAGCTACTAAAGATGAACATCTTTAGTAGCTTGTCTAACCCATCTTCCCTATATGATGTGGCATTTATGTGTAATTATTAGTTGTAAACAATGTCTATTTGATTGTTTAAAAGTAGACAACCAAATATATATTATCTACAGTAAATACACTTTAAAATAGAATAGACAATCCATTATTCTTACATTATAAATAGACATTGTCTATTTATAAGACTATTGACACATCATCTAAAATAGCTTGTTTTCCACATACCACCTAAACTTGGAATCCACAATCTACTAAAAATACACTTACCTTCTCATGTATCCTTATCACCACCACATTCACCTTCCGGCATCTATTGCTATCATCTTCACGACTCATGGTCATTCTCACACCTATCTCCACATGCATTTATTTTTTCTTATACATAATTTATTTTTTCGTATATAATAATTAAATTTTATTATTATATTTTAAAATTTATTTACATATTTAATTATTTAATTTTTCGCATGTTGTATCATTTTTATTTATATTTAATTGAGAAATATATTTTTGATCGAATGATAATCACATCATTTTTAAGAGAAAAAGCTCAATGTTATATTTATAACATTTGCCGGCCACAATCCCATATTGGTTGTTAAAATATCCAAGTTCCAACTATAGTGTACATATGGAAATTGATGGCCAAATTCAAAATCTCTGTTTTCCATTTCCATATTTCTCATATAACCCGAAGATTCATGTCTACTTTGCATTCTATGGGATCGGTCCTAACCATTCATCATCAATTCAAACACTTGCTCTCAAATGGAAATCTCACTCAGGCACTTCTGTATTACAGATTTCACCTCCATCCTAACGTCTTCTTTCTTCCTACTGCTGTCAAAGCTTGCTCTTCCTTGCACTTTCGCCACTTCGGCCTGCAACTTCAGAGCGTTGCCTTTAAATCAGGCTTAGACCATGATCATGTTGTTTCTAATTCCTTCATATCTTTTTATGCGAAACTTTCTGATTACGGGCATGCACTTAAAGTGTTCGACACTATGCCTCTGAGAGACACCATCTCATGGAATTCAATTGTTAATTGCTCTATACAAAATGGATATTTCTCAAAAGCTTTTGAATTGCTTAAGGAAATGTATACGTGTGGTTTTGTGCCTAAAGCTGAATTGATTGCTAGTGTTATATCTGTAATTGATCGGTTGGGATGCATGAATAGAGGTTTAGGTAGAGTCCTTCACGCTCTCGTTGTTGTTGATGAGAGGATTGAGGATGAGGTTTTTGTGTTAACTTCTTTAGTTGATTGGTATTTCAAGTCTGGTAATTCGTTCACAGCTTTACGAGTGTTTGATCAAATGGAAGTGAAAAATGAGGTTTCTTGGACTGCAGTGATTGCAGGTTGTACTGTTAATTTAGAATATGATATGGCTGTCGAGTATTTTCGCACAATGCAACTTAATGGTGTTAGGCCTAATCGAGTCACGCTGATTACAATATTACCTGCTATTGCTGAGTTGGGTTGTTTAAAGCACGGTAAGGAAATCCATGGTTTTGCATTCCGTCATGGATTTGATTCAGATCATCATTTTTCATCTTCTCTTATCCATTTTTACTGCAATAGCAGGGAAGGATTGAAGCCTGCCAAGCTTATATTTCTGAAATCAAAAGTTAAAGATGTTGTGATGTATAGTTCGATTATCAGAATCTGTTATCGGCACGGGGACAGTAACGAAGCTCTGAAGCTTTTCAACCAGATTATAGCACAAGGAATTAAACCAAATTTCATCAGTTTATTGGCTGTAATAAATGCATGCACAAATTTAGCTTCACTGAAGCATGGAACCGGAACTCATGGCTACATCGTGAAATGTGACATGGACACAGATATTTCAGTTGGGAATGCTCTTATAAACATGTACTCGAAATGCGGTTGTCTTGTGGAATCACGTAAAATTTTCAAAGAAATGCACGCTACGGATTCTGTGTCATGGAGCACATTGATTGCTGGTTATGGCTTACACGGTTATGGCGAAGAAGCGTTGTGTCTTTTTCATGACATGCAAGCTAGAGGGGTAGAGGCTGATGCAATTACGGTCCTTGCTGTTTTATCAGCTTGCAACCATGCTGGCCTTGTCAAAGAGGGGCAGAAATTCTTCAACAGTATCAAGAAAGAAGGAAAATTTGAGCCAAGTGTTGAGCATTATGCTTGCCTAATTGATCTTCTCGGGAAGTCAGGGGAAATTGATGGTGCTTTCGATATTTTGCAAACTATGCCTATGAAACCTAGTATGAAGATTTGGAGCTCTTTGGTTTCAGCTTGTAAAACTCATGGATATCTAGAAATTGCTGAAATGCTGGTTCGAAATATCGTAGAATCAGAACCTGGGAATGCTGCGAACCATACTTTGCTGAGTATGATTTATGCTGAATCGGGTAAATGGTGTGGTGTAGAGGAAGTGAGAAAACTCATGAAAGCACAGGGATTAAGTAAATGCTACGGATTTAGCGAAATTTCAGCAGGATATTAGAACTCGTGGTTGTGTAGGCTGACTTATCATTAGCGTCACTGTAATTTGGGGGATTAATTTTTTCCCAAAAAAAAGAGAAGAAAGAGTTGATTTGTTATATGTACACGAAATAACATAAATTGTACTGTACATGAGAATATAAATTAACCAAGGTATGAAATCATCTCAAAACTATATCTAATTTTTTTATGGAGAGGATAGAGAGTTATTGTATAATAATAATAGAAACGATTCAGGAAAAGCCTGCAATTAAGCTGTCTTCTTAGACATTCTTTGTTCCCTCTTTTCTTTTTTTCTTTAAAATTTCTTTTTTCTTTTTTAAAAATTTACCTCATTTGGGCTGGTTTACATTAAATGAAAAGGAAAATCCACAACCCACCCCGGATGTGATTTGAACCTGGGACCTCTAGATTCCATAGCTTCCGTCTTAACCACTAGGCTAAGACCTCAATCACGTTTGTTCCCTCTTTTCTGCAGATGTATTAATTGATGAAACTAATGGCATGGAGAAAGCAGAGTAGAAGCAAAAGCAGCATGTAGCATTATCACATGAGGAAATTGCAGATATGTGCGAGTAAGTTGAATATACAAGCGACAGCAGCAGTATAATTTTTTCAAGCAACAATAGAAGGTTTGTGGAGATGAAATGGAACATTGTCAAAATCTAGCAGGTTGAAATAGAAAAAGTGGAATTGGTTTAATTCAGTAGGATGCTTATTGGAGACGACAGGCACAAAAGGTTTTGACTTGAAGGATTTGACCAAAATACAAAATTTTGTCAATCGAATGAAATAAAACGGAATTTCAGTCACAATCACCAACACTTGATAGCAACTTACCTATAACATTTAAAAACACAACCGAAATTCCTCTTCATCTGTCTATCCACACAACTCAATGCGATCTTGCTAACCATATGTAATACTTGTTAAACCGATAGCTTTCCTGATGCAGGGCTTCCTACTCTACTGGATGATTATTACACGACCTGTCACAAGAACAAAAAACAATGACCTGAGCCTATCAACAAGCATACTTTACTGTATTGTTGCATATGAAATGTTAGATGAACCGAAAACCAACATGGTGTCCACGCAAAGTCTACAACTAAAACATTGTTCATATATGTGGTGAGATGCAAGATAAAAATGTATCCAGATTATGATGGCAAAAAACAATTTAAAAGTTACACCTTTGTAATTTATAGACTTCTAAACCTTGATCAATAGAATTAGTTGTAAATACTTGCTATGCTTGGGCAGATTCAATATTTAAATCAAAATTTTGAAAAGAAAGTGGAATGCATAAGGACAAACCTTAGGAGGTTGAAGAAATTGTCGAATCAGCAGAAGCAGTACCATCAACAGCAGATGGGGGCACATAAATTCGTGCCTTTTTCAAAATTTCAGCAACAACCCAGTTCTTTCTCTTGCTCAATGGCCTACAAGGATCCAATCTAACCTGAAATCAAATTTTCAAATAGCAAATCACCATGCATCCAATTACAAACTACTGTTTCCGCACATTTGCATGTACAATCTCAAATCTCAATAGAATGAATCTACTTTTCCACCACCAAAAGCGAGAAATAAGGCAAGATCATAAGCAAAATGGCAATATTAAAATAATAAATCTTCAAATATATTAGCAAAAAGTGGTTGCTGTGACCCTATGCAAGAAAATCGATCAAGCAGATTAAAGGAAGCTAAGAAACTTTAGGCATAAGTACTAATTTTAGTCTTAGTCCACAGTGTCATGCAACATTTCATTTGGAAAAAGAATTCCATAATCCGCATGCTTTTGAAAGTGATTACTGTCAAGAAAACTTCTTGTGTGACCCAATGGCCTATAAAAATATAGGCAATGACATATCATCCATGGTCAGCTATGAGAACATTGCAATAAATCTGAAGAAAACGTGTGTGCTTACTCGATCACCAATGTTGCAAAGGCTGTTCTCGTCATGGGCCATGAACTTGGAGGTGCGCTTGACGTAGCGGTTGTATACCTTGTTGTGGAACAACCTATCAACCGCAACTACTACTGATTTCTGCATTTTATTGGACACCACCATTCCTACTACAGACTTCATCTTCCCTGATTCTTTAGACCCTACAAATCAAGCTTTCATAACAGAAGCACACAAATTTCCGCAGTTAATAGGTTGTTGCCTTGTCTACCTGTTGAACAAACTAATCATTTAGTTTCTTTCTCTCCCAGTTCTATAAGATTGGCCACTACTGTATCACTGAACATAGGCTAGTTTTGTAATCAAACCAAATTAAAAAAAAAATTCATGACTTCGTTAACGTATTAAGCGGATGGGAGGTTTATTTTGTCAAACATTATAACATCAAACAAGTATATATACAAGAAATGAAAAACAAAGCTATAGAGAAGAACTATGGTAGAGAAGCCAAAATTGAATTTGGATGATACAGGAGAATTGTAAAATAAGTTACAACAGAAAAATATTCCTTGGATAACTCTTTCCAGATGTTACAGTGAAGGTGGCAAGAAAAAGAAGTAACAAACAGAGACAAGCTATTGGTTAATGGTTGATATTTTATTAAGAAACAGCACATCAATTTTGAATATACAGAAAATGAAGCTTTGCTCTAGTAAACAACTGAAATGGAAAAATAATATGCCATGGAGCAGCTGTAAACAATGTAATAGGAAACTTTTCAGACTGAGAATTAGAAGGGACAACAACAAATAAATGTACTGAAATAGAATCGGACAATGACCACTCCATTATCACAAACGAAAAGTGGGAAAATTTTAAGTCCAAAGAACGGAAAAAAATGCAGTTGAATAACACATTTCACAATGTTTAAATACACCATTGTTTTTGGCTAGGGGTTTACAAATTAATGAGTTTGGCATTTGATGAGCATTTGAGTTTACTAGATATTGATGAGCATATGACATTTGATAGAGCTTCATGGTGTCAAAAGATCAACATAGCCAGCCCACCAAGCTGAGATTAGGGCTCTTGATTGTTGTTGTATTCACTAACTAATGAATATAACACTTCAAAAGATCTTACTGTCTCATAAGAAAACTTATTTACTACATTTCCAGTGTTGATAACATTCCATGGGACGGGAATAACGGGGAAATCTGTCAGAGTCCCTATTCCGGTTAAACTAAAATAGAAAAATTTCTAACGTTGTTGATTGAGCATAAATTTATTATGGGGGTGTGTACATGGGACATAACCCCTAGCCAAGATTGTCACCTTTATCGAAGAATGAGCTTAATCAGCTAATCTATCATAAATTAAATTCATTAACCAGTATGGCTGTACAGAGTACAGACATTCCAATGCTAAATGCAAGTGGATAATCTTGCTTCAATTCATGCAGTTCATCCTCACTCCAATTTTGGTTTCATAATTGTCTATCAGAAGTTCAGAACTTTACCTAAAAAAGAAACCAAATGACAATATGTATGGGTAAAAGCATTTTAAATGTTTTTAAGAGAACGCTAACCTGTAAGGACGACGGAAAAAACAGCGCCGGTTGAGAATAGGAGACGAGTGAGCAACTCCGGCTGACGGAGGAGACGATAGACAAGTTACCGGAGAGAAGTGATGCAAGTAAAAAGAGTGGCTTCAGACTTGAGAGTAGTCGTGGTGAGGAAAGAAAAATAAACCGGTTCGCGGTCATACCATCAGCCTAGCGGCCTAGACCGCTTTTACTGGCAGAACAATTTATTAATGATTTTTTTTACGATTTTTTCACTTCTCTTCCTACTTATAATTTGAATATTCATTTTATTTGTCATTCCCGTCGGAAAAGAAAAAAAAGTTATATTAAATGTTTGGTTACTTACAAAATTCAATTTGTACCTCTAATTTACCTTGATTTTTATTTTTTTAAACCACATCAAATTACAATTTTTATAAACTCGTGGTTTGAATCATTTTATAATAATTACCCTTCTATAAATCGTATACAATTATTTCTTCGATCCTTGGAATTGATTTATTTATTTTTGTTGTTTGTTTTTTATTTTATTAACTATAATCAAACTAAAATAGTTACTTGATATTTTATTTTAAAAATTTATCTCATTTATTAATTTATTTAAAATATTTTTTGATTTTAAAAACAAAGCTCTACCGGACAAATATTTCTTATAATTTATTATTTGCACTAGTATTATTTGGTTTTCTCATTCAAGTTAATTGTCAATATGAAAATTTATTTAATTTGAATAAAAAATGTTGGTTATAGTCATTTTATATTTCTAAACGCAATCGTGAATTATATTAAACACTAAATACGAATAACTCGATGAATAGCAACAACACACCACAATAATGAATAATAATAGTAAACCATAATAGCAAACAACACCGGCAACCGCAAACGTTTTGTTAAACAGGGCTTATGTATCTTTCCCATCATTCTTCCAAACATTTCATATTATGTTATTTTCAAGAGAACAGATAATATTGGATGCATTAACTTAAAATACATGTAAGTGTAAATTAATACTTTCATACTCTTAATTTGTAACACCCCCGGATCGGGAGTGTCACGGTAATAGTAACTATCAGTAACTTACAACAGTAACTTATCAAATCACCATATTTCACATTAATACTTAAACAAATTTATTTCCAATATTCATATTCGAAAACTCCAAATATTATCAAAATACAATACTCGCTCCTCACACTAACTAGTACATGCCATCATTTTACAGACCAAAATGTTACATGAAAATAATAATCCACCTTGAGTCTTTTCCCTTTTCATAGTCTTTAAGCTAATCCACTTATACCACTCTGGTCCACACTATCTACAGAGCTTCTGAATCTGCGTGTAGAAAACAACTACACGCTAAGCAATTTGCTTAGTGGTGTACACTAATTCCAATTTAAAAACATTTAAAACAAAAAATACCATTTATTTATGATTAAATAAAATTCATGATAATACATTTCGAAATTTCAATATACATATAAAACTCGTCTCAAAATATTTAACTTATAACCACAACCAACAATTATTGCCCAAATAAACTAAGCATCATTAATG
>CATIWQ010350739.1:0-13168 GCA_949673415.1 Euphorbia schlechtendalii
AAAAGCGACACGAACTCCGCCTAACACACCCGATGAACAGATGTTTCTTTCAATAACAACAATAATAATATTAATAATTATAATAATAATAAAGTACTAGTACCAATATAGTTGGGTTGTTCATGTGACTTAATGAGTACAAGAGAGTTTTGGTAGGCCATCCCATCTATTTAATGCAATAGAATTATTATCACTTAATTTAAATCAAGTTAAGGTAAGAGAATACATTTTCTCCCCAAATGGGACACAAGCGAAATTTTTTTCTTGAAGTGTGTCTATAATTATGGTTTAAAAATCAACTTACAATTTTCTCCAAACTTTTGCATAAAAAGTCGTTTTAGTTTGGTAACGAAAAAGACTAATTATCTTTGAATTAGTGGTTTAGTACCATCATGCTATTCCTAAAATGGAGATACTATTTGGTTTTGTTTGATCGGCCGGAATGAATATTTCATGAAATAAGAGAAAAACGAATGGAAAAAAGGATGAAAAAATGTGAAGTATTTGCCTAGAATTCGTGGAATAATTATTCCTAGCTATATATCATACAACTCATGGAATACCTATTCTGAAGAGGAATAGTCTATGAGTTGTATGATAGCTAAGAACAGTTATTTCATCGTGACGATGGCATCTAGGCAAATGCTTCACATTTTTCTATTCGTTTTTCTCCTATTCCACGGAATATGCATTCCGCCAACCAAACAGGCCGTTTGAATATAACAAATTGAATTTATCTTTTTGTTTGTAAATGCTTGAAATGGAACAGAACTGTTTTAGTAAGTTGAATTTATCTAGTTGTTGTCTAGTTGGGTTCAAATGATGCCTCTGAATCAGAGGGGACATACCCAAAATCTGAAAAGTTTTAAGAAATTATTAATAAAAAGAAGGACAAGTGTAGCAATTTAGAGGGGGAAGCACATGTGACTCAAAAGTCAGCGAGACATAGATGAGTAGTTTTGTTTTTGGAAATTTGAAATTTGTTTGTTAATGTAATTTGAAGTTTCAGCAGCAGAAATTGGCAGTAGTAGCTTTTTACTGTCAAATGTAAAGCAGATACTTTCTTACTCTCATGATTGTTCATCATGGCCTTCTTCCTTTACAATTTTGTGTTTTTTTATCAGCCGTTCTTCAAGCTCTAGAATCACTTCTTTCTTTCTTTTTCATGACCTTCTTATTTCCTCGAAGGTCGTTTTTATTCACCTTTCATTGTTTAAATAAATAACTGAACGCTTGATTTGGTTTCCCTTCTGTATTTATGCAAAATTACAAATACACAACTAACGTACTTAGATCTGAAATCCGAGTCAAATTAAAAAATTAAGTTAGTGCAGTTGTCCCTATTATAGGCTAAAATTGCACATACCAAATAATGTTTGGTGGTTAGTGGATAACCACTAACTATCAAAATGGGATCAGAAAATCTTAAAAATGGTGTACTTAAGAAAGGGAATGAACAAAGGGGCTACAGGTAGGGCACCCACATACTTCACACGACCATCCAAAACTCTTAAAACATTTTTTGGACCTTACAATTACTACCGCTGCTTTGCTTTCATTTGTCTACCTATATTCATATAAGAAAACTGCACAATTTTTCAACAGTAACAAGATTACATAGTTCAGAATCATAAGCAGTTTAACGCTTTATAGGCTATAATATAAGATTACACAATTATCAGACTAATCTACCAAAACTGGGAAATGCAAAGAATCTCCCCACCGTGTGGGAGTTCTTATCGGAATATATCCTTTCCCTTGAGTTTGAGTAATCTCGGCCTCATTCGGAGTTCTTATCGGACTTTCTTGTTCATAGATCATAATAAGCATGGGGTGGGCTATTCTTGATTTCTCACCTCATATTATTTGGGCCCCTTGCACTATATTGTCCAAGGAATCACCAACCCTTCAACTTTATTAAATACTAATTACCAATTACATATATGGTATGTGTTTTTTGTTTATAAAAACAAACTACTAGTATTTCAATACTTATTCTTGGCTTTAAGCATTTATGATCGTTTGTTTACTTAGTATACATTCTCATTTCATTATCTTAACCAATCCCTTATCTTCAAGAAAACTTTAAGTTCTTTAGCTTTCTTTTCAAGTATAAATAAAATTATTGTAGATATGTAGGATATTAAATTCATTTATAAAGCCCAAAACTACGTGAGACTAATTTTAAATTTTCTATTTATATAGTATATGAAACTAAACTTCAGTTCCAAAACACAGAAGTTTTTAGTTGTCAATTGTTGCTGAAATGAATTCCCATCAAACTTAAAAGTAAGGAACATGAAATTTAGTGATAATCGAAAACAACATTCATATTTATATTCAGGACACAACATCAAATTTCATTCATTCTAAACCCAAAGTAAAAAAGAAAAAGCAAAGACTAACATATTCCATGAATTAACAAGAGCAAGAAGATAACTTTTTAATCTCACTAATCTCAAGATCAGAAGCAGCAATAAGATCAATTTTAGAACCTTTCAACTCAGCACCGTTGGATTTATGATCAGTCGACTCCAAAGCCTTCTTAGAAGCCACACCATAGATTTCCTCAAGCAGCCTAAAGAAGGCCCTTTCCACATTATTGCCACTAAGAGCAGAAGTCTCAAAGAAAAAAAGGCCCTGATCGTCTGCAAACTCCACAGCATCTTCCGCTGGAACCGCTCTCTGATCCGTTAGATCAGCCTTGTTTCCAATCAACATTATAACAATAGAATTATCAGCGTGAGCCCGGAGTTCTTCAACCCATCTAGCCACGTGATCAAAGGTTACTCTCTTAGTGATGTCGTACACTAGCATAGCTCCCAGGGCTCCCCTGTAATACGCGCTCGTAACTGCCCGGTACCGTTCTTGGCCGGCGGTGTCCCAGATCTGAGCTTTAACGACCTTCGATTTGATGTTGATAGTTCTTGTCTGAAACTCAACTCCGATGGTGGATTTCGAATCGAAACAGAACTCGTCCTTTGTGAAACGAGACAGCAACTGAGTCTTGCCTACCGCCGAATCGCCGATTACTACAACCTTGAACACATAATCTATTATGTCTTGCTGTGTCTCGAATTTGTGATGATCGGAACCGTTCATTTCTTGATTCATTGTGCTGTTTAAAATCGCAGATTCGGTGGGATTTTGAAATCCCGCAACTGTGGGTCTTTGGAGGAAAGTGAGAGCAGGTTAAGGGAGTCGCTGTTCATATAGTACTCAAATTGCTTTTACTGTTTCACGAGGAAATAAAGTAGACCATGCTATAGATTTCGGTCCTGTCTTTGTCTTTCTTTAAATCTTTAGTTTTTTTTTTATTTATTAACCCAACGATTTTATAATGTACAGGTAATCCCGAGATCATTAAATTGAAGTTATTTTTTTCAAAAGCATTATTGATAATAATCACTGTTTTGCTGCCACTTTAATGGGATTGGGAGTTGAGATTTGAGAGACTAATTGATTTGATTTTGGCCCACTTTTATAACTATATACATGTTTCTGCCAAAAAATAATTCATCCAATAGTTCAACGTAATTCAGATAAACTGGTTAATTATCTTTTATTAAACGGCGAGAAATTTATCGCTAACAAGAAAACAATACTAGTATTTGTTGTGATGTAAATAAAATATGGGTGCCTGCTGTACTGAGAATTCAGATTGAGAGTAGGTCCCTCATTCTTTTTGGGGCTTTGTATAAAAAAGGAGAGAACTGAATACCTGAAACTTCGTAAGTTGTTTTGATATTGTCTACTTCAAAATCTAAGTAGACCTTTTTCCTAATAATAAATTATTGATAATCCAAGTATACTGTAAATATTTTTGGGTTCACCGACAAAATTTTATTGTAAGCCCTCCATAATCACGATCCATCCTTTACAGTTTTAGTGGATTCAACAACTTAATGTTGATAATCCAGTATCCTTATTCAGAATATACTTTTTGTTTCAAAAAAAGATGGGGGGAATATTCAACATAATGTAAGAGTTATTTTTTTCTAGTAATATTAAACCTTTATTTTTTTTTTGTAAATTTTATCGATCGTGAGGTTTGAATTCACAACTTTACATTCTTGAATTCTTTAAGAGCTTGTTTGATTGACAGAATGATTATTCTGTGAAATAAAAGAAAAATGAATGGAAAATAAAGTTACTAATGATAGAGTATTTATCTTAAATCTATAATCAGATAGATTAACTATTTCTAGCTAGTGTACATCTTATGGAATAACCATCCCTTCATTTCGATAAGGAATATCTATTCAATGAGATGTATACTAGTTAGGAACATCTGTTCTACCCAATTACGGATTTTAGGTAAATATTCTGTCATTTTTAATTTTTTTCATATTCCACGAAATAGTCTTTCTGTTTAAAAAACGAGTCCTAAGGGGTGGTGATCAGTAGACCAAGCACAGTGTTGTTGGAGCTATCTTACTTATAAAAGTCTACTCATTTCTGTAAATGTATTCAAGCTTGATATATTAAGATATTAGCTTTAACCAATGTGTTTAGCATCACTCATATACAACGCGTCATTTACAAATTACAAGTTGACAAGTATAAAGTAACATGTTACAGGAAATGATCTTAAAGACTGTATATACCTGTATAATGTTGTATTTATTTTTAGAATTCTTTCATATAACATAAACTTAGTATTATTTGCTTGCACAAGTTTTTTTTTTGATAATGTCCAATAACATATATATTAAGTGTTAAATCATCAAAATGTACTCTGATGAACTTAATTCTGTCTATTTCTATAATTATGTAA
The DNA here is from genome assembly GCA_949673415.1 of Euphorbia schlechtendalii. Lineage (NCBI taxonomy): Eukaryota > Viridiplantae > Streptophyta > Magnoliopsida > Malpighiales > Euphorbiaceae > Euphorbia > Euphorbia schlechtendalii. The sequence goes on from CATIWQ010350739.1 coordinate 4,778, forward strand.
TGCTTAATAGAAATGAACCAACAAACAAAATTTAGTAGGCTGGTGGTTGATATATAGTAGTTGAAAAAGAGTGAGCCCTTGATAATTCATGGGTAATTTTTTTATATGATAATTCATAAATTGACGTGATTCGAATTCATGACCTCTCATGTAAGTAACGCATTAGCTAATGCGTGCATTATAGTAGTAATTGATGTTTTTTATGAATAATAAACTGATATTGAATCATTTGCGGGGGTGGATAAATGATAGTATTTTAGAAAATACTCGAAACAGAAAAAGGGGTAAATACGGATAATCAATTTTTAAAAGGATGGATTCCATGATTACCAACCGTTACCCAATCGGGTGCGATGATGTCTACTTATGAGCATTAACCTGTCAAAAGGGCAAGAAAACAAAGAATAGTTTGAACCTGAAGCCACCTTTTTGATTAAAGTTTTCAAAAGTAATAATCATGTCCTGAAATTGAATACGACTCTCTTTATTGAAGGAAGAATTCAGGTATAAAATTGTGATTTGTAATCCAAAAATGAAAAAAGATAAAAATTAAGAGGAAGTAAAAGAGACAAATGAAAACATGGGGCCACCCATCTGTACAAAAATGACAAGGGAGTGGACTACGGTTAATGATATAGTTTACAACTACATACAATCAAGCATTCCTCTGATATGTTCTATAGACCCATTGCATTGGCACCTGCACCAGATTGAAATAATATGTCCACTTCCAACTTCATTAAATTTCACATATGCTTTACGATAATGCAGCCTTGTTTTTTTAAGAATAGTTGGACATGTGAAGCATGTAAAAAATGTATATAAAAGAAAATTAATAGTAATTCATGACATTGAACCCAAAATTTTATATTCAGAATGCATATACAAATAACAAATGTTTGGATTAAATAGAATGCAAATTGATCACAGAATGCAGTAAAATACTTAGAAATAGATAACTCCAGTCTTCTTGAATTTGGTTGTAATCATTTATATTAGAGTTGGATTTTAATTGAAGCCTTTAAAATGTGGTGTGGCCGAGGCTTTTAAAGTAATGTAAGGTAAATTTTAAAATAATTCCCTTTCATTTGATCATTTTACGAAAAGGGTTTTGTGAAAATTTTTGTTTCTAAAGTTAGCAGAAAGAGGATTCTACATTTTTAATTACATCTTTACAAAGGGTATAATACATCTTTGTAATAAATTTTGAAAATTTTTGAGAAGCACAAATCTTATTTTAGTTTAAATTTGATTATAGTTTTTAAGAAATCATAATAAATTGAAAAATCTCTGAAAATTACTCAAATTGTGATATGCAATTTTTAAATAACATGATTAAATTATAGAAATGTTGAATTGATTAAAATAACTTCCCTAACACTACTATTTTTAATTAAAAAATATTTTTTATCCTTCTTTTTATAATTTTTGAAATCACAAACACCCTTTTATAAAAAAAATTCCATAAAAACCTTTTCGTAAAACGGTCAAACCTAAGGGCATATTTTAAAATTTACCCATAATTCAAACAATAAGAGGTGATAATATTTTACACGGTGACATTCTACAGTCTAACAATTACTCCAGAATCCAGGTCCATAGAGTGGTTAAATCATAAAGGAAGCAAGGAAATTAAGGAATTTCACAGGTTTTACTTTTGGTGATACTGATGGAAGATTATGGGGATGTTATATGAAGGATTGGTGGAGTTTCAGAGGATATGGGATGAGTAGAGCCAGGCCGTGCGACTAATGTTACGAGGCGCCGTTCTTGCCCCGCAAGGTGTTGCTGCCAGGTGCCGAATAAGGAAAAGCCCAACCTCATTACACTAATAAGGTTGACACTGTTTCAAGTTAACTAACAAGAACAAAAGATTGAAAACCAAGTATCCGCGATTCAGTAAAAATATAACCATGATTTAGTTCAGGTCATCTTGTGATGTGAATCTGGTTTATGCCACCCGGGATCACATCTTCCTTCCTAAAAATTAAACCATGCTAATGAAAACTGTAGATCTGAGAATAACTTTGGCAACATCATTTATTCATACACCATTGAGAAAAGGAAGGGGCATCAAATCATGATATGCTCCATGAAAATTGTTAGTAAAATGAATCAAGTGTGTTTGTAGACAACAGCATCACATTTCACAAACATTAAAACGAGTATTCCAGGTAAACAGAGCAGCAGAAAAAACACACCCAAGTTACTCTGATGATTCTTTCTCTTTTTTATCTGATGATAAGTACCTACAGAAACAAATAACATTAATTAGCTCTACCAAAAGGCCAGTTGCATATATTATCATTGATTATTCACTTCAGTGTAGCTGCTTTAAGTTTGCAAGACAACACAATCTCTCATCACAAGTTGCCGCTATTTGGCCACAATTGCATTGGCAATCAGAAATGAAAACTTGGCACCACTTGCTATGAAACAATTTCTTTTTATACTTGCAAATTCACATAAACTCTGGGGTTTTCGACTTTTGTCATTAGCACTAACAATTTACAAATACTGAATATAAATGAAATTTACATCGCAATGCAGATATTAATAGAAGGCCCTATGACCTATGGGCTATGATGGAGATCTACCAATATATGAGCCATGCATGTCTAGTGATGCTTCCCTCTTCCATTTCCATGATGCATTGATAGGTCAAACTAACCTAAGGGACTCAAAGCATTAGAGCATACATGTCATGCTCTAGGCATAGTAGTCGAGAGCACACTCGTAGGGTCTCGCTTCTCGCTTTTACACAGCGCAAAAAGCGCACTATAATAAATTCATCCAAAATATTATAGGTTTAAAAAATTCATTAAATTCAGCTACTTAAAACTAGACCTGTTCGTCGGGCGGGCCGGGCCGGGTTCGGGCCGGGCTTGACGGGCCTTTTACAAAAAACGTTAACCCAAGCCCGGCCCAAGCCCGTACTTTAGAACTTCGGGCTCGGGCCGGGCTAACAAGGCCATTCCCACCAAGCCCATGAATATTTTATTTGTTATTAATTTTTTATTAAATTAATAAAAATATAAAAAAAGTTAAAATATGTTTAAATTTTAAATATAATTGCATTGTTTACTTAAAATCTTTAATATTTAGTAACATTTATTGTAACCAAGTATAAAAATTTAATAGGATAAAATATAAAATCTTAGAATAATAATAAATTTAATGTATAAATATATAATAAATATATAAAATTATTCGTCGGGCCGGGCTCGGGTATTTATATAAAAACCAAGCCCGGCCCATAAATCTTCGAGCTTTGACGGGCTCGGGCCGGGTTTTTAAAAAAAATGCGTGTCCAAGCCCGATCCATGGAAGCGGGCTCGGGCCCGCCCGGCCTGCGAAGTGTTTGGGCTTAAATGGGTAGAAATAAATGAGATTTGTCACATTATAAGAATGAATCTGGGAATTCTTGGCCTAATGCGGTGCCACAAGAAAGGCATTAAAAGCAGAGGAAACAGAGCAGAGTTGTAAATGGGACAGGACAGGCATGTGAAAACCTCCGCTTTTTAATGGATAGGAACATCTAAGATAGTGGTGTTATGTTGTTATTGTCTGTGTCCACATTAGGCTTGTCTGTGAATTCCCATTTAACTTGAGCAATTTGCAAGCATGTGTCATTATCATCATATATTCAATTACAGCTCAGTTTTTAGCCCTTTCAAAAATTTCTCAAGAAGATATTTAAATTATTTGTTTGCCATTTAATTGGGTACTTCACAAATTTACAATTGCATATCCCTACCCTACTAGGCTGTGTTTATTGACTGCCAAACCAGCATAAAAGCCCACCGCTTTCCTGCACAAATCAATACTCTTGGTGCTCTATGTCTGCCTATCTTTCTTTTACAGTGGGCCTTGAAGTTGATCTATAATTATTAATTAGTCCTTTTACCCATCAAAAGTTAGTCTAAGGCCATCTTTTAAACCAATTTTTTAGTTTTAGGACTAGTTTGACATCAATTTCCTGTACCCAAAAAGAAGTCGGTTAGGGAAAAGTTTGTAAGAAAAATTTTTCGACACACTAGTTATGTTTGAAAAGGTAATGTCAAATTAACTTTTAATTAAATTAAGCTAGTTCACTTTAATCCTAACCACATTGAAATGAATTTAGTTCATTTTCAGTAACATACAATTTTGGGATTTGTTTTTGTGGCAGATATTACAACAATGCTTATTATGCAAAAGTTGGAGGGATCAGCACAGCAGAAATGAATGTTCTTGAGGTGGATTTCTTATTTGGATTAGGATTCCAACTGAACGTGACACCAAACACTTTCCAAACATATTGCTCTTACCTTCAAAGAGAAGTAGTGTTGATGCAATCCCCTCTCAAGTTAGTAGAACCTTCCCGAAACGTGGCCAGGTCATTAAAAATTCATTGTTTAAATGAAGATGAATCCAGCCATCATCACCAACTTGCTGTTTAGTCCCTCAGTTTCATCGTATTTTTTTCCGGGTAAGATAGACCAGGATAGTTGTTGATAGTGATTTTGTGCCAAACTATATGTTCAGTCCTTGTATTTAGCATAAATTTCACTTTTGACCCCCGAACTGTTGAAGTACTACAATTTAGCCCTCTAGTTTTAATTTTTTTCTAAAATGTTGCCTTTATTGAATAGTATTGTTCATTAAGGGCAACATCTAGAAAGAAAAATTAAGAGTTCAAGTATTCATTCAACCAAATTGAATTATGGGTCTCCAAGGAAAATTTTGTCTATATTCAAGGGCTTGAGATCATGTGATTTTTGTGTATTTAACAGAAACCCATTAGGCTAATGGTAAATTTTAGGTTTTTGGAATGAAATGTGGGATTAAGGATTTTCCACATAGTGATGATTTGTTGGTGCATTGACAAGTAGTCAAAACTCTCATTTGGCTTATGAACCATTGTAAAATATTGGCAGAGGTTCAGCTTTATCACTTTTTAGGAGGCTTATGACATTTACTAAAAGTTTGCAGGTCTGTTGTATGTATGTACTATGCTTGTTTATAGCAGTGCATCTTCTTTTCTCCCTTTTTTTTATCATTTCTTTTCTCCCTTTTTAATTACTTTACCTTTTCTTCTATGTCTTTTTTCTACTATTATGTGACACAGTTTTTTCATGTAACAACTGGTTTGGTTTACGTGTATGATTTTAAGAAAAACACATTAAATAGATCACGATAAAAAGCCCGACTATAAATGTGAAAAAAATTGTTTTGACTTCATGTTAGAAATGTAAATTAGTCCCTCCATATCTATTTGAATTTTGAATTTAAAATAATAACTTGTTGAGGCTTAGCTTTTAAATATGTGTACAAGCCCCTATTCGTTCTTAGTTCGCACATTCCTTTTCATGTTTTTTTAATTAGTTTTGACATGTGATATTTTTCCGAAAATTTATTTTCATTTATTCTCTTTCCTACCTATCTGCAAGTGTTAAAAATTAAATAAGAGACGTGAAATGAAATATACAAACATTAATAATAAATTGTTTCTCACTCTATTTTATTTAGAATATAAATTAAAATCTTTTGTTCTCATTTTGATGTCCTTTATATCACCTATAGAATGTGGCATGTGATATTTTTTTTATGAGAGAGAAGCTTAAAAAATAGTTTATTGGAAGAATCTGTTTCTTCAATGAGTAACGGTACAATTATGGAATTAAGTGTGCAAATTGTAGCAATCTTGTTTATGCTTGAATATATATTAATCTTCAAGAGTTATTCAGATGTACATATTGTTAGAATTAATTTAACATTATCCAATCATTATCTTATACAATAACTGCATTTGTTAGTACTAATATGTTAACAAACATATTTATTCTTATTTTCATTAATTGTATACCAAAATCCATAATATATACTTAATTTTTAAGTTTGAGGGGCATAACCGTAAGTTAAAAGGGTGATATACGTTTTTTAACAATTTAAAATTGATCCAAAATGTAATGTACGGTAATTTTTAAATTATTGTGTCCCTGTAAGAGATTAGCTAATTGTTATACATTTGACAAGATTTATTTTCTTGACTTGCGTCCATAATTTATTGTATATCTACTGTTTTAGTGTAATGAAATTGGTTTATTATTATATAAAAGAGCTATATACGTGAATCTCATGTTTGTACCAAGTTTAAAATAATAGTTTTTTGCATTTTAAATGATATAACTTTGGGTAAAGCATAAATGAATTCTTCTAGTTTTGACATTTTTGAAAATGTAGTTTGAAGTTTGTCTAGTTGCAAGAAAAATACCGAAAATATCCCAAATATTTTCTTCTCAAAATTCATTTATATTTTAAATTTGTAACTGAATGTTTTGTTGTGTTGGTTGCGTAAACTATAATATATATATATCATTGTGATAAATTTTTTAATTTTGTGAGAGTCAATTATATATTTTTTAATTATAAATGAAAAATGAAAAATAATAAAAAAATAAAAAAAAATGGCTGAATGTGGGCAGATACATTCTTGTTTCATTAGAAGATTTGTTGTAAATCTACAAATATACAATAAAAAAATCCCCACATATTTCTATGAGTTCGAACCAATGACATCCCCGAATTTAGGTAGGCTGTCAACCACTTGAGCTAAAGAAAAATGTGGATGTAAAGTTATTACAAAACGGAAACTAATTACAAAAATGCTTCTAATTATATCACTACAAGAAAATTGCAATTCTCAACGGATTGCTTGGAACCTTTCAAATTGATTAACTTGAACTGATTCTAAGGGGGAAAGACTTGTAAATATATAAAAATCATAATACTAAATATAATTGCAATGGAAATTGCAAGTGTTTTGTATTTCCTCATAAAAAAGGGGCAATTTTGGGAGAGAAAGTTCGAAGGAATTTGCAAGAGTTTTCTCAATTCCATTGCAAAGTATATCCTTTAGAATGAAAATTGAAAACCATAACTACTTTCAGTTGCCGTTTAAAATATTATAATAAAATAAAAATAAAGTCAATTAGAAAATAAATTAAAACAGGTAAATAATTATAATCACATGAATTTTGCGTTATTAACACTTCTGTCTCTTTGACTTTAACCATACAATTTATATATCCTTATATTTTATCTTCATCTAAGTATAATCTCTTTTGATTACGTTTTTATACTTTTCCATCCAAAAAATTTAATTATCGAAAAAACCATCCTTATATTCATTTTTGTACATTTAGTTTAATTTCACAACTTATTATCATATGACTAGTTTCTATTTGTATATTTGTATTCTATTTTCAATTATCTCCATCTTCCACCTAATCAATCTTAAATATATAATTAACAATGAATCTGAGTCTATATCCAATTTATTTTTCTTCACATTTCATACCTTAGTAGATAGAGGAAGCATTGTTGCAGACACCCATTGAAATATTGTTAATTAAAGACGCAAACAAACATTAAAAATTGGAGCTTTGGTACTTTTCGATCTTATTTGTGAAATTATATGGTCCTTATCTAATTACACTTCAAGTTCTGTTGTTTTATTTAATGTTGAAAGAAAACATAAATAGAAACGAATTCGGATTCTGGCCTTTTGCGTTTGTCCAAGATCGAAGAACATCGTTTGAATGCCGAATCGGATCCATCTCACGATTTGTCGGAGTATGGATATATAACCACAACTTCTGCAGCAATGAAGATCGATAACGATCAATTTGCGATGTTTCGTCGTGAGACGAAAAATCCGGGAGAGAGAATTAATTGGTTGGATTGCAAATTGAGAGAGAAAATGAATTCTCTAGACTCCTTATACACGTCCATATGTGTATATATATAATAAAAAAGGAATTAATTGTAAATAAATCCTTAAACTCTTGATTATTTGCAATTAATTCCTTGAGTTCTATAATTTTTCAATTTAGTCCAAATAACTAAATTGGTTCGGATCCTTTGACCCAATTGACCCGCTCACGGGCGGATCGGGTATTTTCAACATCTACCACTCGAACTTGACGGGTCACATTCCGTACAAGGTTATCAATTCTTCAATATGTTGTGAAGTCGTGCGACCGGCATACTATCAGGAACGCTTTGTCTTGCACTTGTTAAGGTCTGCCAAGACTATCCTGAGTGGTACTTAACCAAATAGATTAACATCTAGAATTCAGAAAACATCTTGTACCCGTTACGGTTTATCAAGACTATTCCGAATGATACTCAACTATACAAGTTAATATATAGTATATAATATAATATTACATCGATATATAGCGCGTATGCTTTACCCTAGACTGGTCAACAGTCACCCACTTCCATATCTTTTGGGATCTCGGAAGCCTTAATCTGTTATTCACTATCTTATCACAAATATAAGATAGGCATGCCAGTGAACTAACAGAACTCTGATGAATGTTAATTGGCCAAATCTTCCTTTTA
>CATIWQ010350751.1:0-11247 GCA_949673415.1 Euphorbia schlechtendalii
AAGAATGCGGTGAAGGGGGGGAGTATTGTCACGTATGCCAGGAGGAATAGAGATGGACTGGAAAGAAATCAAAGCATTTAATCGCAGATGGAAGAAGTTGTTAATTCTGATGCAGTAGATTGTATAGCCTGTAATTGGATGTATTGTAAATACTTTGGAATCAGTTTGTCATTCAATAGGAATTAGTTACAGCTGTCTAGCAATTCTGTTACAAAGTTGTTACAGCTAGCTACCATATAAACTCAGTGTACAATGTAAACAGAATTAATAAAAAATACAGAATTCTTTCTCTCTCTTTTCTCTGCTCTACTTCTCTCTCTCTAAACTCTCGTTCTCTTCTCTGTTCTTCTTCTCTTATCATTCTCATTTCTTTCTCTCTTAATTCTCGATATACTCTTCTCTTCCATAGATCACATCTTAACATTGGACTACCAATAACCTAGGTAGTATGGAATCAAATGTGGATATTGAAACGGATACTGAGAAACACCATTTCTAGGTTTGGAAATTGTGGGGAAATGTGTAAATAATAAAAATTTGGGGGTATATGATATGTAATCATATGACTTTTTTTGAAAATAGAATAAAAAAATATACAAATGTACTTTGTAGCTAAATGAGACCATAAAGATGTTGCAAATTGTTAATTGGACACTAATTGTGAAAGAAATTTCAGTTTAGAGAAGTTGTAGTCAAAATATTGAGGGATAATTTGTCAGATTCGGTTTCCATAAATTTTTGGTTTCCAAGACAGAAACGAAACGTGGAAACGTTAGTGTTTAGGAGTTTCCGTGCTATGTAGGCTGTAATTCATATTTCTATCTTTTATACAAACCCATGCAACATTAAACTTTCATACCTTTTTTTCTTTCTTGAGAAATTACGGTAATTGAGCTAAAAAAAATTTTGGAGGTTGAGTTTGTGGGATATGTTTTTGCAAATTTTCTAGAATTCCATAAGATGACACCTCGTAAAGATGCTAATAATTTTTTTTCTCTGGCAGAGTTTTTGGCTTGGATGGGTTGTTGGTTCATGGCCACTATTTTGGGCTCTTTTTGTTAGTTTTATTCTTGGAACTGCTTATTCGATCAATGTAAGTTTCAACAAAATATGGACTCAATTAATCCCAGAGCACTTGTAAAGCACAGGAAACTTCGTTCATATCATAATATGCAGCCTAATTTTGAATTTAAGTACCAAATTGCTTACGAAGTAGTATTATCTATAAATTTTATGCCTCATTTTGAAGTATATGTTGCTCTTGCTCTTGATATTCATTTTTCTATTGTATCAACCTTGCATAAGTCGCACAGCTATTTCTCTCTATAATACTTAATGGTTTTTCACTTTTTCACAAACTTATTTGTGATTCAGCTGCCGCTATTGAGGTGGAAAAGGTTTGCGTTTGTTGCAGCAATGTGCATTTTAGCTGTTCGCGCCGTAATTGTGCAACTTGCCTTTTATTTGCACATGCAGGTTATTCCCTATTCAAAACATGTAAATACTAAAGGCTACTGCCCCCCTTTAACTTTTGAAAGTTCCTCTCAAACCCCTGAACTTGGCAAAAGTGTATCAATTTACCCTCCTTATATGCCACGTGTCAGGCTCTGGTTGGTTTGACTTTTCAAAGAAGTCATTTTCTCTTTCGAATCAAAAGATGACAAGTGGCATTCAGAGGCAAATCGATACACTTTTACCAAGTTCAGGGGGCTAAGAGAAATTTTCAAAAGTTCAACGGGGCAGTAGGGCATTTGGGCCAAGTTTAGGTGGATGAAGATTTTTTATTTAGCCTAAATTAAATGTTAAACCCTGATTTTATGCCTTGTTAAATCATGTTGTTTACCTCTCATTTGCCAGACCCATGTGTACGGAAGACCTGCTGTCTTTACTAGACCTCTAATTTTCGCAACGGCATTCATGAGTTTCTTCTCCGTTGTTATAGCATTATTCAAGGTAAATTTAATCTGTTTGTAATGTCAACAAAGCACTTAAACTTTGCACTTGGTGCCATGCTTTGTTGGAATCTTTCAACTAAAGTTGTTTTGTGTAGGACATACCTGATATCGAAGGAGATAAAATCTTTGGGATCCGGTCATTTACTGTTCGTTTAGGCCAAGAGCGGGTCAGTGTTTGATATCCATATCTTAATATAAACTTCTAAGGGCCATTTTAGGATTGCTTTCCCAGGCCGTTGTTATGAAAAACTCAATTTTCAAGCTTTCCCTGTAAGCGCGGATTTTGACTTTGGGAAATCAATAGCAAACATATCATAATTAGTAAGGAAAAAAAATCACGATCTTTTGTCCAAGACCAAAATATGCTGATGTACAAAGTTTGTGAGTTGAACTTTTCAAGGCAGCAGTTGAGAAAACAATCTCAAACAGACCCTAAGTGCAAGACAGATTAACACTTTTTTTGTCTGCTTTGGCAGGTTTTCTGGACATGCATTTCACTTCTTGAAATTGCTTATGGTGTAGCCATTTTAGTCGGAGCTGCATCTTCATCCACTTGGAGCAAGGGTATCACGGTAATTTTGACCTTCTTCTGAACCACTAATTCACACTTCTACAAAGTAGTAAACAAGCTTTCAATTTTGAAAATTGTAATAAAGGATTAACGCTTAGGAGATGTTATAAATTGAACCTAAATATTTAAGCAAAATTTTCTAAGGAAGCGTCATTGGTCCAAACTCGATTAATTTTTATTTTTCATACTCTTTGTGACAATCTGGGATTTTCTTGAAAAAGGTCAATTTTCAAGCTGTCCCGAAAAGCTCTAGAAATCTATTAGCAAACAGTTTCTCATTAATTAGTATCAAGAGTCAAAATCTTTTGTCCAATGCCAATATATTTTCTTATGTTAAAAGTTTGTTAGTGAAACTATTTGTGACAACAGCTTTGACAGCAATCCTAAAACAGGGCCAAAAAATTAATGTTGGCCCCTTTGAATATGGGCCTTGGGCGGTCGCCCCTACTTGCCTCCCCTCAGGATCGGCCCTGATTGCAGGAACATGTTATAAATATTCGAATAAAAGACTACTTACAATGTTCATAATTTCAAGGAGGATAAAACTCATTTCTTGTTCCATTGATTTAGGTTGTAGGGCATGTGATCTTAGCTTCGATACTTTGGGTACGTGCCAAATCGGTCGATCTCAAGAGCAAAGCTGCAATCACTTCCTGCTACATGTTTATTTGGAAGGTAACTTTTCTTCCATGACCATGAATATTAAACTCAAAAGGAAGTAAACTTAAAACTACTGAAATATTACAGATGAAGTCCTAAAATGATCTTTTACAATTGAACTATTATACTTTGAAACCTGTTCTTTCAACTGTAATATAATCTGCTGATATATCCAAATTACACATTCGAGTTATCTTAACAATCATTCAATTCTCTGGCTCCTCTACCTGTCCAAATTTTTTTAATTAGGTCATGTGCTTAAATTTCACCCTAGTTAGTCTTAGTCAATGTCCTTCGAATAATGTTGCATTTTTTGTGAGCAGCCACGTCATCATTTAAGCCAGATTTAGGCTTCTTAGTTTCTATCAAAATGACTAAGAAAGATTGAGATATTTTGCTTACAGATTAGCCAAGATTTACAAGTAGCAGGGCTCACTAGGGAGGGACAAACTAAAGTCGAGTACAGAGGAAAAAAAGTAGACTTTGTTGAAAGAAAATCGGTTGTCCCAACCGTGTACTCCATTCAATTTCTGACACGTGAATTTTGTAGGAGAGAGAAAATCGAAAAAATGAGAAGAGAAAATAGAAATTCACACGTGTCAAGAATTGGGGTACGTGGTTGGGTTAAGTGGTTTTGTACAAACGATGAATGAAAGATGAATGCACCAATGATGTGATAGAGAAATGAGATAAATGTAATGAAAATTGATCTATAACATATGCTATAGTCTATTATGCACGAGAACTCCGGAACTCCCAAACACTACAGTTTTCAAAAGCCTAAACTCACATTAGTCCTGGCATTCCATGTCTGTTTCCATGCTACATAGGCTATAATTTGTAGTTCTGAGCTTTATCCTAATTTTAGGCCAAATCCGTAAGTAGCCCCCCCTGATTGTGGCACAATGCCGCCTTCAACTTTGAAAAGTTCCTATCAATTCTTAAAATTGGCAAAGGTGCACTTGCAAGCCCCCATTCATTGCCACGTGTCACTTTTTGATTGGTTTGACTTTTCAAAGAAGTCAAAAATGTTATTTTCCTCTCCCTAATCATAAGGTGACATGTGGCACTCAAGCGGCCTTTAATGCATCCATTTTTTGCCAAGTTTAAGAGGTTAGTAGAGACTTTTTAAAGTTGGGGGTGACATCTCAAGTTTAAGGGGGCTTAGTATGCATTTAGCCCTAATTTCATTATTGATTGGAGGGTCTAGTAAAATTATTTTTATTTTTATTTTTTTTTTATCTTATTTCCTCTTGTTGCAGCTATTTTATGCAGAATATTTGCTCATACCACTTGTAAGGTGAGTATGGATCGTAGTTGTCACGGGTGCGCTTGAAGAGGAGACTACATAGAGTTAGTTGCTGGATAGGAGAAACTTGCAATTCCAGTGATTCTGCCTAAGGTAACCCAATTAAGAAGGGTAACTAATTACCAGGAAATGATCAATTACAAATTGTTATTACTATGAAACTAAACTTGATTTTCATTCGACGAATGTTGGTTTCGGTTCATATTCGAAGAATCTTGTCGTAGTCCGATAAATCAAATGTCTCATTGATCATTGCCCTCTCGGAAAGTATTATAACTTTGCCCAGATTATCTTTTTCCTCAAAGAAAGTTAATAAATCTTTGCTCAAAAATTAAGCCAGGATGCAACATAGCTTAAAATGAATTATCAAAAGAGCTGTCGTGTCATAGTTACATCACATGTTTAATACGGTGGTATAACCGGGAATTATACTGGACAGTTAATTTCATAAGAATAATTTATATAAAAACACATTAATCTCTATACATGTGTAATTTAAGTATAGGAAATTATGTTTTTCATTTTATATCATTACAATTATATATTAGAAATATATATTAGATTATTATTATTATACTAAATTTTAGAATTTGGACATGTTATAATTGAACTTTTTGTGTATTGGTATTTTTAATGAATCGTATTGGAGTTGCCAATTATACGTGGTTTTACCGGGTGGTATGGTACGGTATTGATAACACTACTTTTGCATTATCTGTATAATAAAATTGATAATTGTGTAAAACGGTTCGGATGAGTTGCGTGCGTAAAATTTTGTTAGAAAGACATCTCTGTAGATAATGGATCAGCACAAAGAGACTATCTTCTGCAATTATGGGCCATAAAACAAGTCCCGATAGAAAGTAGATTGAGAGATAACAAGTTCATTCAACTCCATATTCAGCTGAAATTTTTTTAGGTTCGTACTATAACCCATGCTTTCAACATTTTTTAATTCACTTTTTACTTGGATGAGCTGCTGTATATTGCATGAACTACTTGCATTATTTCCATTAAGGAATTGAGAAAATTTATTTCTTGTTATCCATTGGCGATTCCCGAGTTCCCTTTTAGGAATTCAATTTTAAACTAACGTATAACTAAAACTATTTATATCAATAACGCTTACATGAAAGAGGAAGAAAAACCACACCCACCTCGGTTCTCAAATGCGACTTGAACCTATAATTTATAGAGGTCACGAGTTCAGTCTTAATCACTAGGATAAAATCATTGGTCACATATTTTATTGTAATTTGTTTATACTAATTTTTTGTTTTTAGTTTTAATCAAAACTAATTTATGCTTACCGGGTTTGAAGATTTTATTGGGTTGAAGAATGATATCTTCATCTCTATCCCAACAAGGATTCGGGGATTTAAGAATCTTCGTCCCGGTTCTGTAGGGATTCTTATTAGATGTATCTCATCCCCCATCGAGTTTGGGGATTCATCTCTCCATATTCAACCTTAATTAAATTAACTCGTTACTTACAATTAAATGTGAAAACTCGATAAGAGTCCTCAAGTTTGAAATTCTATACTCGAATCATACAAGTAAAAAGCAATATATAAAGTAGTATGTATGTTAACCCAACCGATGACAATTAATAGATAGTGATGTTCCACTTATGGTTACTCTACGCTCTGTTTGATATTGTTTTTTTAAGCTGTTGTCCTAATTAATTGATCTAACAACTTTTTATAGAATTACATATTTTGACTTTAAACATTACATCTTGGTCCTTCATACTATTTAATTATGAATTGTCTGACTTGTTGTTTTTTCAAAATCAACTATGTTACTTATTGGGAAAGATTGAAAACAGAACTTTTTAAAAAAGCAGTTTGGAAAATCACAACCAAACTTACCCTAATATTGTTATTACATTAAAATCAATACAAGTACAAGTGTCACGGGCTGAGTTTTCGACGACGCACCGTGCGGCACTAGCACTCAAACAACAAACGATAATATGCTAGCAAAGCCTTAACACAAGCCTTGACAATGGTTTAAACCTTAACGTGCGGAAGCGAATTGGAAATGCGGATGCGTTTGGGAAGTAGGCAAGCACACTTGTGGAAACTTGAAAAAACTTTATTAATACTTCACAAAGTATTACAACACACAAACTCTCCAAGCTCTCTTAAGTTTACACTTTGTAAGGTTGAGTTACAAATGACGGGTGAAGCCTTTATATAGGCATTTCCACCCCCTTAACCTAGGGCTAAGATTAATCCTTTGGAAATATCCCTAATCCAATGGCTAATATTGCTTATTCTAGAGTTTTCATGGATAAAAATCTGCCTAAGTCGGTTTTGTGACAGATTCTAGACGCTTCCCTTGCAATTCTACCCTTGCTAGAAGCTTCTGGAATTCCTGATGAAATCTGGCAAGGGAATTGGGCCCTTACAGCGACCTGCATGCCTTTGGGTTGTTTTCCGTGGGCTGTTGGCAGATTTTGGCCCATTTCTCATATAACTCTGCCATTTATTCATATTTCCTCGCACAAGATTTTGCCCATTGCATTTTAAACATATCATGGACCTTTCCACGAAGTTTCACCTTTATGCGCATTCATTTGTGGCAGAAGTTGTATTCCCTCATGCAAGATTTCCCGTTGCGTCATGCCCAACCCTGTGGCATTGCCCCTTTTCGAGCTTTCTCGCATGTGGTTTGCGAGGATTTGCGAGACAAGATTAAGGGGCCGTGACACAAGGATCTTTCAATATGTCACTGTCCTTAACAAGGAAGGTCTTTAATTGCTTAATTACAGATAATAAATTTCCTCAAAATTAAATTTATCATCCATAATTACCCTCAATGTAATGATCTATTAACTTTGTAACATCTATATTATATAGTGTTGATGTCCATTAACTCCCCATTATTGTATATTAATTTGTGTAACTTGTGTCTCTACAAGTACTTAACCTTTGTTCATATATATAAGTTTGTTGTACAGAATTCCTAGGTATGATAATAAGAAAATTTTACGTTACTTTCTCTCTATCTTTGTTGTACTCTACTTTTCTACGTATTCATGGAACCTATATTCTTGTTTGATTCATATTATTTCTAATACGTGATCAGCACGAGTTTGCTCTTTCGATCAATACAACAAGAATAATATTCAATTGATGTGATGAAAAGAAATATTATGGTGATGGATTTTCACAGGCACATGAATTTGATAAACGAGGAAGAATTTCTTTTGTCTCAAATTTTTATTGTTATTCTTGTTCTTCTTATTATTATTATTTTAATGTTGAAATTATTTTATTAATTCTTTTTGATAATTTTATTGAAAATTCATAAATATAGGAACGATGTTTCGTGCAAAAATGGATTGCAATCGCTCGTTCGAACTCATTAATTTTGTTCAAATTTGAGCTAAAAGCGTAAGTTTATTCCAATAGATATTAAAATTGTTATAGTCGACTATAAAAGATCCAATGGATCTTTCGTGAAAAATTATTATGTATGTGCTAGTGATTTCCACCTGAAGTGGAAAATTATAACTGATAAAAAATTACAAATTGATGAACAATTTCTACTAGAAGTGGAAAAATTAAAATGGATGAATATTTTTTCCCCGAAGTGGAAAAATAAAATTGTGAATAACTTTCACCTGAAGTGGAAAATAAAATTGAGTCCTAATAATCATTAGAAGTGGAAAATCGAATTGCAGCCTAATAATTACCAGAATTGGAAAATCAAATTGAGGCCTAGTAACTACCATAAGTGAAAAATCGAATTGATATTTTGATAAAAGGAAATGAATTATTTCCAATATTTATTGACGTCAAGGTTAATGAAGCAATTTCATATATTGAAAATAGCCAAATATTATTAAGATTTGAAAATAATTGAAATGAATGTTACCATAGTATCGAGTAACACAAATTGTTGAAGGCTCAAGAAGAATCGATATATATTTTGTAAATGCTCCAGAAGAGTCAAAATGAGTGTACCAATGGGATAAAAATTTGTTCAATGCTCTAGAAGAGCTAGTATTAAAGTAATAAAAAAATAAAAAATTGTTGAATGCTCCGGAAGAACTAATATTATGTGTTGAGAGCACAAACATATTATTGAATGGTCCGGAAGACCCAATGTTAATCTACCAATGAGATGGTTATTATAAATAATGTATTATATTACCCAATTTCTCACATATGGAGTTTTAAATCATTTGCAAAAACAAAATGTTATTGAAAATGTAAGTGAAGACATTAAAGAATGTCTTCGTGGTACATATCTTCTGGCCAGTTTATAATATTGAGGTAATTATAAAATTTGGCATGATCGACTAGGTCATCCTAGTTTGATAATGATGAGAAATATAATAGATAATGCACATGGGTATCCATTGAAGATGGAAGAATAATGAATAATTTTGTGTTGCTAGTTTGCAAGAAAATTAATTATAAAACCTTCCAGTAGTAAGGTTGTAAATGAATCTTCAATATTTTCAAAACGTGTATTGTGATATATGTGGATTAATTCATCCATGATTGTACCATTTAATTTTTAATATAGTCACTTCCCGAAGAAGTATAAGCACCTAGAGTTGATGCTTCAACTAAATGGTCACAACTCACATGTATAGTTTTGTATGTCTATTGAGATTAAAATATAAACATCATGTAGAATATGTTCAGTAAACATTTGCATTTTATTGCACGACCATGATTATGCGAATAAATATTTTTTTCATTTGTATAAGGATATGCAATATATGTTTAAGAACAAAAAGCTATTATGATTGTTTTTCCCATATTGTTAGATTTGGTCATAAGCACATTACTTCTCATCTAAGAGTTTTTGTCATGCATTTTATGTGCATGTAACTCCATAACAACATACCAAAATGGGTCCATTAAGGAGATTATTATTTTATATTAGATATGAATCTCCATCAATGATTAATTGAGTATTTTGCAAAACAATATGCTCTTTGCAAATATTGCAAATTTTATTTTGACGAAAACATTTTTCCAAAACTTGGGGGAGAAAGTAAAAAGGTAATTTTGAAAAAGCCAATTTAATATAATGCTAAATCATCAATTAATACTAAAATTCTTGAATGATAAATTATAATAGCACTATATAAATATAATACACTTGAAGCGTGAATAACCAATTGATTTACATGATATAATCATCGAAATTTGTTGATAATAAAGATAATATGGTTATGGATAAATGTACTAAAATATTTACTTCCCGAAGAAGTGCGAGCACTTGAAGTGTAAACAACTAAAGTTGTTTGAAAACCATAATTGAAAAAAGTTTCATTAGTACTTGTAAAAGATGAAATTGATATAAAATGATCATATACCATATTTTTCTCTAAACCCGAGATGATTATATGGAGACATATTCTCCTGTGATGAATCTAATAATTTTTCGACATCTCACTAGTTTGGAAGTGCAAGAAAAAGTAAATATGTACTTGATGAATGTTGTTACAAATTAACTATGTGGATTCACTTGATAATGAAATTTACATCAAAATCCCTGAAGGATTAATACTGCCGAAAAAGTATGTGAACAATACCATTTATTTGATAAGTTGTGAGGATTTATGTATGAATTAAATTATTTTGGATACATGTGACAAATAGATAGCCATGGAAGATCCGATGATAATTTATGCAGATAATGTCATCGATATTGGTCATTTCAAGAATCTCGATCACTAATATTTGAAGGGAAGTAAAAGTACATATGGATATTGTATTCTTTTTCCTTCGCTATGTTTTTTGTCCCACTAGGTTTTCCTTAACAAGGTTTTAACGAGGCATATTCATATTTGTTAGTTATATTCTTGCAAACAGGGAAAGTAAATACTGCACTTTTTTACCCTTAACCAAAGGTTTTTTTCCAACAGGGTTTTCCTTGGTAAGGTTTTTAACGAGGTAGTGCCTCATTCGCGGGAATGGACATGAAAGGGGAAGTGTTGTAAATATATGTTGAATAGTGTTGATGTCCATTAACTCTCCATTGATGTATATTAGTTTGTGTAACTTGTGCCTCATATTATTTCTAACAGCTACATGATAATCACTAATATTGTAATCAAAGGCATGCAATGTAGGGTTACATATTGATTTAGGGTTTGTATAATTCATTTAGATCTATACCTTCTAAACTAATTCTTATTTACATTTTTACATTCCTCAATTTTTTGTAATTTTACTTTCTTATTTTTTATTTATCTCACAAACCGTTTATTTTTTCAACATGTCGCTTTATAATACTTTCTTCATTTTTATGTTTCCCTTCAAAATAAAATCCATGATGCTATACTTTTTCTGAACTTTTTTTATCGATATGTATTTATTTTAGAGTTCCTTTGTAGTTGTCACATAGTTAAAACACATACTTAATTAAATGCATATAAACAGGGCTGTCTCAAAAAATTTACGAGGCCCTGAGCAATTTTGTCATAAACTATTGTTTCAAAATCAATTGGCATATTAAATGGCAAGAAAATACTTAATTTGTCCTATACGTGATTTGAACCTGAAATTTTTAGAATTCACAATTTCTTCTTTAACCATTAGATCAAGACCTTAGTCACATGATGAAACTATCTCTTGAAGCACATTTCTTTATTTACTTTATTAATTAAATTGATGTTGAGTATTTAATGTATTCATGAATATTTAGGTAAAGAAATATTGAGTCTTTAATAAAAAAATAGATAATACATAAATAAGAAAATGAAAATTAAGAAAATGAAG
>CATIWQ010350752.1:0-25830 GCA_949673415.1 Euphorbia schlechtendalii
TACCCTATTCTATCAGTACTCTGGTAATTCTTTTGATGGTTATCACCATACTTCCAATTAGAATTTCTATAGCTATTTCCATTATTGTTATGAGAATTCCCTTGACTTTGAACATAACTTAATTGCTCCTCTACACATGGGTTAAAGTTACACTCAAAAGCTGTATGTCTTATTTGACCACAATTTTCACATATCAAAGGGTTATTTTTACTTACATGCATATTATCTATCTTGTTAGATAAAGTAGATATTTGTGCTTGCATAATAGAAATAGAATCTAATTCATTGACCTTTTTAACTGAACTAGAAGATGTAGATGTAGCATGTGAATGAGTAGGATTATTAATACTTACTTGTGCTCTTTCCACTAGCCACATACTATTGTTGCTTGCCATATCTTCCAAAAGTTCAAGAGCTTCTTGACTAGTTTTCTTCATAAGAGATCCCACAGCCATAGCATCAATTGCTCCTCTCATTGCATGATTTATTCCATTTTAGAAAGTTTGCAGAATAACATTCTGAGGTAAACCATGATGAGGACAAACTCGCTGAAGTTCGTTATAACGTTCCCAGGCTTCGTATAAGGATTCACTAACTTTCTAGGTAAAAGAAGTGATTTCTTTCATGAGTCTTGTGATTTTTGCTAAAGGGAAATATTTAGTCAGATAGGCTCGGGCTAATTGGTTCCAGGTAGTGATTGAATTTGGGGGTAATGAATTCAACCAAACTTTCACTTGATCATGGAGTGTAAATGGGAATAAGCGAAGTTTAACTGCTTCTTCAGGAACATTGGGCATTCTGTAAGTATCACAGACTTCTAAAAAGTTTGCGACGTGAGAATTCGAATTTTCATTGGGTAGACCATAATATTGCACATTGTTGCTAATCATTTAATGTAATGCTGGTTTTATTTCAAACTGATTGGCATCAATCGGTGGTCTAGCAATTCCTTGATTGTTACCATTGATGGTCGGAATAACATAATCCATAAGCCTTGGTTGAGGTTGATCCTAGTTTGGATTTGGATTTTCAACTTGCTCTTGATCGTCAGCCATTCTTCTCTCTTGTCTGTTATATTTTCATCTTCTTGTCCTACCAAATCGTTCTATTTATGATTCAAAAGACGCCAAACATTCTCCCGAACTACGTGTACTTGGCAAGCACACGCTAGAAAGAAAACTCAATGAATAAGCAAGAAAAATATGTTAATAACAAGATAATATAAATAATAAAATAAATAAAAATAAAAATAAATCTAAATAACATGTAAAATATATCTGCCCGTTTTCCAGAAATTAAATCTCTAGAACACAATTATCTTCCCCGAATATTTGATCCTTAGAAAGCTATTGCCTTCCCCAACAATGGCTTCAAAAACTTGTTCACCACTTTTCTACTAAGAAATTTAAAAATTTATTCACAAGATTTGGCTATATATTAATGGTGCCAAAAACTTGTTCACGTAAAGTATAGGTGTTGTCGGTACCTCTTATCAAATAGAAAAATGATGATAACTGCAAGTATACAGTGGCGATGTAGTTTTAAAGGATATTGAACCCATAGGGAAGGAACCAAGTCTAAAGATCAATAAGGAAGAGAGAATAAAGAAAATAAAATAGATTTGATATTTTGGACAAGAGGTTTTGAATAAAGAATGAGTAAATATAGATATGAAAGATTAGAGAATCTAAATATATAGATTTTTCCTACGAAATAAGGATAGCAGAGAAAACATGCAAGTTCAATAAAGATGTTATGGGTTACTAAACTAATCTAACAGACTGTGTTCAAAATATCTAGATTTTCAATTTTTCACTGGAGAGCAACAGATGAAATAGCTTTTCTAAACCTAACGCAAATGAATTAAGACAATTATATAAGCCTGGACAACATCAATACCATGCTTAGTACGTATCGCTCTCACATAGCCACATTTAGTAAGTTACCATTCCAATAATGTTGGCTCACTAAACAGCATTATATCACAGATCTAGTGATTATACACGATATTTTCAACCCCGAAACTACTCTTAGAGTTAACTCCAATGCATATAACTTCATAAATATTAAAGACTTAACATGAAATACGCATTATGACACATAGACATATCATAAACTTCGAAATAGAAAGTACAAGTAGAAAGTAAAGCAAAGTTGTAAGGTATGCAAGTGAAAGCTAAAGTTGATCAAACCGTATCCACTCTTTAATGGGAGTTGTCAATTCCAGCAATTCCTATATCCACTTTGAATTCGATCTCGGCCCATACAGAACCTCTACTAGGATGCTATTCTTTGTGAATATCGAAGAAATGAATATTAAAAAATGAAAACTTTTATTGATAAGTGATTTGCAAGTACACTTATACAACAATCGCTCGAGAATATAGAAAAATCTAGTGATCAAAACAAGGATTTTAATCACATAAACATTTTCTCGCTAACACTTATAAACATAGTGAATTCTCTATCTATACACACACTATATCTCTCTCATGCACTCTAATGTTTTCCCTCTGCTTGATTGCATGAAATTGAAAGGTTTGGAGCCCTATTTATAGAGTTCTAAGGGTTGCGTCTATCCATACGAAGAGTCATGTCCATTGGTTAATGATTGCATCACTTCATTGTGATTGGTTGAGAAACTTCAATCTAATCCACAATGAATAGGTACATTTCATGAAAGGTAGATTTCCGATAGGTGTCTATTCATTGGTAGTTGATATCCGTTAATCATCCTTATCTGGCGGTTGGTAGTTAAGAAGATTAAACCAGAAAACCGTCCAAGTCACGACCGCGATATATAAGTCACGACCGTGAATCTTTGATTGGTAAATATCTATTTTGAAGAAGAACACAATCGTGAATGATTGTTGTGAGCGTGAATTGCATTTTTCTTCAGAATTTTCCTTGTAACTTCACCGATCTTTGACAACTTCGATCCTAAGCCAAATCTTTAAGTTTCATACATATTTTTACATCGTTTTCACTCTTTTTCATAGAATTCCTCTTTACATCATTTTACTCCCAAGATTTACCTAGTATCTGCATTTGCATAAAAAAGAACTACATACCATGTGAAATATTTTATATGAAGTATAAAAATGACTTAAACTATAGTGTTTAGTGTATAAAATTAATATGAAAATTAGTGTAATTATACACTTATCATCACTCCAACTTTCTATCAATTCAGAGCGGGGAAGGGCCAACCACAAGTTGGCCAATCGGTGTTTGAATTCACTTCGCAGCCACAAATTGGTGGGCAATTCTACCCGGGTCTACCGGGGCAAGCTCCATTAGCCCCCAGGATGGTGGGGTAGCTTGAGATCATCCAATTTCATCCCCATTGCTCAGCCTATGGTACCAAGTTGGGGCACACTGTCTTAGGCATTTTAGGGACCAGGATAGTATAACTTGGGTACACAATATGGTGGGTTCTCGGGGTCCACAAGCAGTATTCTCCAATATCCTGGAATGGCTAAATTATGGCAGCAATTCTTGGTTGCTCACGGAGGGCACCTTGCACAAATGGGTGCAATCCCAACACAGTCAGCACCCCGGGATGAGGATACTCTACCTCCCACTTTTGCAGTGCCCCAATTTGAGAAGTACATAGGTAACACAAATCCTCATGCACATAATGCACATTATCAGAATGTGATGAGATCCTTGAGGATCAGTAATCATATGATGGCAAAATTATTCATCATTACATTAGGGAGTCTTGTAATTGAGTGGTACATTCATCTACCACTAGACATAGCTTATGACTGGGGATGACTATTCCAAGTGATGGTAGACCACTATGGTTTCAATACCTTGATGGTTACCAATGTGTAGAATTTAGAAGCAGTGAGGCAAAAACAGGGGGAGAGCTTCAAGCCTTACTTTGAAAGGTGGATGGCTACGCAAGTACGTTTATAGTCTCGCTTGACCTTGCCAGAGATGATGGTGAAGCTCCTAGATGGCGCACTGCCATCCTATCAGAAAAGACTTGGGTTTGAAACCTTTCGTAGTTACTAGGAAGTGTTCATTCTAATTGAGAAGATATAATGATATGATGCAATGGAGGTAGAAATGGGGTAGCAAGCTGCTAAATCGTATTACAAGAAGAATGACCCCAACTTGGTGTAGGTGAAAGGAAAATAGCCAGCAATACAACTGGTGCAGGAGGAGAAGGTGATCGTTGTCAAACTTCCGAAAGAGGAGTACCATGGCATCTCCCCGTAAACTACTAATCTTGGGTTCCTGATCACTAAATTGTAAGAACTGAATCAGTTAGAGAGCCTAAAGAAGCATGTCCCTCCTAAGCCCTGAGAAAAAAACAATTATTGCCATTACCATGTAGCTGCAGGGCATCATACAAGCAACTACAAAGAAATTCTGAAGGATATTATGAAGTTAGTAGATGACAAGATCATCCAGGAGCCTGCACTTAAGCCAAGTACGAAGAACAATCCTTTGCCAAATTTTGAGGTAAAAGAAGGGATGATAAACCCTTGGCTAGAGGAGGCAATGGTCTTGAAGTGTGTATTCAAAGGGCCTGGGGAGTTTGTGATGATGATCGAATAAGGAAGGGATTCTAATCTTGTTTTGAAGATGCTAGAGGAGTCGAGTCATCATAGATTTGGAGGCAAGATCATGACTTTTGAGATCAACCTTGCTGGAATGCCGGTATTTACCGGTTAGAAACCTACGTCGCTTCTCATAGGGAGGGAATTGTCAGGAGAAGCATAGGCCAGCATGGGAGAACAGTATGTTATGGTGATCAAGTCAGGCATGGACTCCGATAACGTGATTGAGATCCTTGAGTCTCACTCAAGTAATCGGGTGATTAGAGAAATGGAGGAGGTCCCAAGGGCCAGTTTTAGTTTGGCTGGAATGTCGATTTTTAATGGGAATGAAGCGCCATCATCCCATCTGTCCAAATTCTATACCCTGTGTCGAGCACAAGGTCTTTCAGCAAACATGATAGGAATACTATTTCCGTGCTCTCTAGAAGGGGTAGCGAGTCAATGGTATAACATGCAGTCTATTGAGACCAAGAGTAATTAAAACTATATCGTGGTGGAGTTCCAAATGGAGTTTGCGTTTCTAGAACCCCCAAAGCTAAGTATGCGAGATATACTCGCTTGTAAACAAAGATAGGAGGAATCACTCACCACCTACATAAAGTGGTGGATGTTTATCTATGTGGTGCTATCAGCCAGACCATCAGAACTTTCAACTGTATAGTTAATAATAGGGGGGTCCCGAGAATGGTACCACTACCATCTATCAAGGTTGTCTATCCCAAATTTTGATGAGCTGTCATACCATGCTCATCACCTTGATAAAGAGATAACAGTCAGACACTGCAGTGTCCTTGTAGTGGGGTCGGGGATACCCACTAATTCTATACTGGCAATGCTATCCAGATCCAACTCGTGAGTAAATACGGTGGTGGGTGAAGGAGAATGGATAGAAGAAGATCTGTTGGTAGAAGTATTCTTTGCAGAAGGGGTGGAACCTTGAAGGGACACAATGAAAGCAGAATCTGGGAAAATGCCAACAAGGGTGCCCATTGATCTCTCAATGCATATATCCCTAAGTCAAGAAGGAAGAGGAAGATCGAAGAAGGAACCTCAATCAAGGGAGAGACCATCCATGGAGGGAAGAAACCTATAAACTTGGATACTTACAAGTTGAAGGGGTGACGCGGCCAAGATGGATATGTCCAGTACCCTTAGGTAAATTCTACAAAAATGAGGTTGATGGAGGATGGAGTGCTAAGGGTTACCCGGAGTGGTCGGGTTTTCCGAAGGGAAGAGGTGGTATAACTTAACGACTCCAGGCTTGAGAAAATTACGAGGGAACAACCTAAGCCACCTCTACCCCTGAAGGTAGATGAAGAAATGTTGGATATAGACCCTTTAGTGAATCAATTGAAAGGGACTCAAGAAAAATACAGTATTTGGAGGCTGCTTGAGACATCCCAGAAGCACAGGATGGGCTTGGTAAAGAGGTTGATGGAAATTCTTGCTATGCCTACCACCAAGGTAATCAAGATGTGTGCTGCTGTCGGGGAAGGAATTCCTCTCCCTTAAATGCCATCTATAACTTTTGATCATTCAAAACTACCACATGAGCTAGGGTTGCATAATCTAGCCTTATTTATAAGGGTTTAAATTTTCGATTGGGCAATACCATGTGTGATGTTCGATGATGGATCGGCCCTCAATCTCTATCCTCTTAAAATCCTACCTCATCTAAGGCTAAGGGAGGATATGCTATCCAAATCAGACATAGTGATTCAAGCCTATGATGATTCAAAGAGGGGAGTAGTAGGCACTTTTGAAGCAGACATCACTGTAGGAGGAGTGGCCTCCAATGTGAAATTCACTATGCTGGATATTCCAGTAACTTAGTTGCTACTCCTGGGCAGGCCATGGATCGATGCGATAAGGGCAGTCCCTTCCATTCTACATCAGAAAATAAAGCTTATCCATAAGGGGAGGCCGATAATGATTGAGGCAAATGAGGAGTCAATGATGGCGGTAGCCGCATTTGAGGAGAGAACAATGCAAGGGCTGAGGGAGGCAAAGACCACTGAAGGAAAGAATAAGGGGATCAGAACTCCAAAGGGATATTATTTCTTCCCCGGAAGCCTGAGAACTCAGATTAAGAAGCAGGTTTCATCCTTGGAAAAGGCCCGGGAAAACATCATCAAGGGATTATCAGGGCCATCGATCCTGTCCTAGTCACACCTGGATTGGGCTTGGACTTCACCCCGAGCATGAAAATGTACAAGCACAAATGACCTAGGTTCTACAACATGGTTAGCATTTGCGAGGTCGAAGGTAGCAGGGCATATCTGGGAGAACCAGAATCGACAATCTTGAATGGGGAAGAGGTCAAGGGACTCGAGATATTCAATTATGTATTTGACTTCACGACCAGTAAGCTAATTGAATCCCCTGTTGATGCTGAATTGGAAGAGAAACCAATCTTGGCAATAGCCCTGAATGAGGAATCTGAAAAAGGTGGAGTACTGGAAGATGCGATGGCAACTTTCACTAAGGCTGTTAATGAACTAATGAAGAAGGGAAATGCACAAGACCAAGGTATACTAGGCACTATCAAGATCCTCACTGAAAAGCTGGTATAAGCCACCCTCGAAGTTGAACCAACTCCTGACACACCTGCTACAATAAATGAAGGCCCTCCACATGTGGAGGGTGAAATTGATGATGTAATAATGAATATTTCTAATGTTTTTGACAATTTTACCTACGAGGCTCATTCAATGAAGTACAACAAGTTTGCTTACTTGTTTAATATTCTGCCTAACAGCACCACGCATTCATATAATCATACACATAACGTCTTTAACATTCATGATGCATCTTTAAATGAAATTAACTTAGGTACAAATGAGTCACCAAAAATGGTGACAATTTCCAATAATTTGACTCTTAAAGAAAAAAGAGAGATCACGAATGAACTTAAACGTCACGTGGAAGCGTTTACTTGGTTATACGAAGACATGCCTGGAGTAGACAAGAAAATAGTGGAGCATCACATCCCAATTGACCGTCGGATCAAGCCGGTAAAATAGAAACTGCGTCGCTTAAGGCTTGAATGGGCAGAAAAGGTGAATGCTAAAGTGGCAAAGCAGATTGAAGCTAAATTCTTGGAAGTGGTTGAATACCCGATGTGCGTAGCTAATATAGTCCTAGTAGCAAAGAAGGATGGCAAGGTCAGAGTCTGTGTGGATTTCAAGGATCTGAACAAGGCCTCCCCAAAGGATGATTTCCCCCTACCCACATTGATGTACTAGTCGATAGCCCAACAAGGGTAGCTATGTATTCCTTCATGGATGGCTTCTTAGGCTATTACCCGATACTGATGGCTATAATTGACAAGATCAAGATAACAATCATCACTGAATGGGGCGTATACTGCTACAAGGTAATGCCATTTGGTTTGAAAAACGTTACCGCAACATATCAGCGGGCTGTCACAACCCTTCTTCATGATATGATCCATAAGGAAGTGGAAGTTTATGTTGATGACATGCTTGTGAAATCCAACACCAGAGAGGAACATCCAGCTATCCTAGAAATGTTCCTCACCAGAATCGAGAAATACAATTTATGCTTGAACCCAAAAAAGTGCGTATTTGGGGTTACATCAAGGAAACCCCTAGGGTATATATTCAGCCAAAAAGGAATTGAGATGGATCTTGATAAAAGCAAATCCATTAGGGATATGCCGATGCTAAAAACTGAGAAAGAAGTCCGATCTTTCCTGGGGTCTCTATAGTATGTAAGCAAACTTATCGCCAGACTCGTAACCATCTGCGAGCCAATCTTCAAACTACTACGAAAGGACTAACCAGTAGTTTGGAATGACTAGTGTTAGGTAGAGTTTGACAAAATAAAACAATACTTGTTAAGCCCACCAGTCCTTCACCCACCAGAGCCTGTAAAGCCCCTAATCCTATACCTAGCAATTGAGGAATCATCGGTAGGAGCCATGCTTGTGCAAGAACATGAAGATAGAATTGAACATGCAGTCTAGTACTTGAGCAAGAAATTACTTGAGTATGAGTCGCGCTACACATTGATAGAGAAAATCTGCACGACGATGGTTTGGTTGACTAAGAAACTATGCCATTACTTCCAATCTTATCGTATAAAAGCCATCGCAAAGATAGACCCGATGAAGTACTTGTACCAGTCACCTACACTAGCTGGAAAACTCTCACGATGGTTATTGCTATTATCTGAATTCGACATCGAATATGTGACTAATGAAGTCATTAAGGAACCAGTTGTCACTGAATTTTTAGCAAATCAACCCTTGGACTCTGATTAAGTTGAATATCTAGAATTTTCAGATGAGCAACTAGCATTGATAGAGGATGTAAGTGTAGAGTGGAAAATGTTCTTGGACGGTGCAATGAATAGAAACAGGGCCGGCCTAGGTGTTGTATTGATGACACCGCAAAATGAAGTTATACTCCTTTCCAAATGATTGGAATTCCTAGTAACAAACAACGGGGCAGAATATGATGCTTTCTTATTTGGGTTAGAGGGACTTCGAAAGGCACAAGCAAGAGAAGTATTAGAGGTTGGGGACTCAGCTATGGTTATAAGACAAGTTACTACTGATTGAGAAATAAGAAAGGAATCACTTCATCCTTACATGGAAGCAGTATGGAAAATCTCACAAAAAGTTTCCAAATGCATCTTCCAACATGTACCCAAGGATGAAAACCAAATAGCAGATGCACTCGCTACACTAACATCGATGTAGGAAGGCCCTAGAACTCAGTCAATGAAACCTGTTGTACTGGAAATGGCCAAAGAACCCTTCTACTATCGCTTAGTGGAAACGGAGGATCAACAAGCTATTGGGAATTGGTCCTTCGACATAGTCAAATTTATACAGATCAAGGAATACCCAAAAGACACAACAAACTTTGAAAGAACCTCATTACGATGGTTAGCGACTTATTTCCATCTAGTAGAAGGAGACCTGTTCAAATGAACGTTAGAAGGGATGATGTTGAGATGTCTCACAGAATAGGAGGCATTGTTGATAATGAGATAAAGGCATACCGAAGATTATGGTCTACACATGAATGGGATAGCATTGGCTAAGAAAATACAATGCCAAGGGTATTATTAGATAACAATGGTCACAGACTATGTATTGGAAGTACGAAAGTGCCACGAGTGCTAGATTTACGGTGATATTAGTCATCTACCCCTATCCGAACTCCATAGCTTATCTACTCCTTGGCCATTCTCAGCGTGGGGCATCGACGTTATTAGTGAGATTTAGCCAAGCTCGACTAATGGACATCTCTTCATTGTAGTAGCAGTCGACTACTTTTCAAAATGAGTGGTAGCTGAATCTTACACCAACATCACCGCTAAAAAGATGGCCAAGTTCATAGAAAAGCATATATTCGCCCGACATGGTATCCCACATCACCTAGTGTCAAATAATGGGGTTCAATTCCAAGGAGCTACATTAGACCTAATGAAAAAATATGGGATTGAGCACCATCGGTCATCACCATATAGGCCACAAGCTAATGGAGCAGTAGAAGCAGCCAACAAGTCGATTAAAAAAATCTTGAGCATGATGATTGTTACCTACAGGGACTGGGCTGATAAGTTTCCATTCGTAGTATGGAGATATAGATTGAGTGTCAAAACTCCCACCAATCAAACCCCTTTCTCGTTAGTGTATGGGATTGAAGCAGTTTTACAGGTTCAAATGGAAGTGAAATTGCTTTGAGTGGCATTAGAGGTAAGGTTAAAGGAGTCAGATTGGGCAAGGGAGAGATTTGAACAGTTGAACATGAAAGATGAACAACGTTTAAAGGCATTGGATCATTTGCAGATATACCAACAACTCATGGCTAGGGCATATAATGATCGAGTTAAATTTAGAAGACAACCATTGAAAGCGGGAAACTTAGTTCTAAAACAAATGAGACCCTCAAATGTGGAT
This sequence comes from Euphorbia schlechtendalii, assembly GCA_949673415.1. Lineage (NCBI taxonomy): Eukaryota > Viridiplantae > Streptophyta > Magnoliopsida > Malpighiales > Euphorbiaceae > Euphorbia > Euphorbia schlechtendalii. The sequence continues at coordinate 10,510 of CATIWQ010350752.1, forward strand.
GTACGGGGAAAGTTTCACCTGAACTGGGAAGGTCCTTATGTCATAAAGAAAATCTTGAGCAAAGGAGCCACCATGATCATGGACATGGATGAAAACAAATTCGTCAATTCAATCAATCAAGATAAGCTCAAATACCAAGTGTAAAAATAAAAGAAATAAATTTACAAAAGCGGTACACCAAAAAAGAAAGAAAAACCAGTACATCAGATGGCACTTGGCTACTTGGTGTGAGCATGGGATTTTTACTCCCGACTAGAGAGTTTGATGATGAAACTATAATTTTTCCCTTATTAGCATTTCACATTTTGCAGGGTTCTGAAAATGCCCGGAAATCATCTACCTTGTTTCTTTGGGCCTCATTTCCCTTTAGAAAGTCCAAACAAATAGAAAAAGCCCGCTACTTAAAGTGATATCGTTGAAAGATATCAATGTTATCAGATTCACAGATAGACCAGAAAGCAGATTCTACATTATTTTGTCAAAAAAACCCATCCCTCACCCATAATTCCTGACTTTTCCATCTTATACATTGTAAACATGCTACCAACCCACATGGTGGGAGAAAATAATGGAAAAAGACAAGATTAGTGGGTATCCCACTTATGCAAGTGGACTTTTTGGATTGAAGGGAGCCCTAATAAGAAAAGAGAAGTAGCAAAATAGGGGGAGGGGTGATCTGTAGAGGAAGCTCATATGCTGGAGAAAAAGAACCAGAAGAAAATCCCAAAAAAGACAAAACACAAACAAAAGTTCAAAGTTTTAGATTTTAGAGCATTTCTAAAACCTAAATCAAAGGGAAGAAGTAACTCTTGTTCTTCCCTTTCCAATTTTGCACATCATTTCCAGGAAGCAATGCCTTCCCTCAAAAAGGAGACCTCTAATCTCCACTTTCGTCAAAAGATGAAAAACCCGAATCAAAGAAACGAGGAGGACTTTCTAGGTATTTTCATGGACCAAACAAAGTGGATTCATAACTACGGGGTAAGCCTCTGAGTTCCTAGAGTTTGAGCTTAAGTTTATATACTTTTATTTTTGAAGTTTCTTTTTGTTTTTGGTTTTCTTTCTTTTTTACGCACCATTCTATTTCCTGTAATTTTCAGTATGATCTTAAATCTTTTTTTATATTTTTTTTATATTAACATATTATACACATCTTGAGCTTTCCGTAATGATAAAGATCATCAGAAACTGTTAAGTATAGCAAAAGTTATGATCATTTGAAGTTGGGATTATTGTTTTTGCTGTTTCTGCTATTTTTGCATGTTTACTGCAGGTCTGAAAAATGGATATCGATAACGATATCAAAGGATACCATTAATGATATCATCAATACTATTCAATGATATCGACCTAGTAGAATGCAGTTTTGCTTTGTTTCACTTTATGTCGAACCATTTAAACTCGGAATGACCCGTTGAGACCATCCTGAGTTTGGAAATGCATCATTGGGGGTAACAAACCTCTAATTTGTAATTTTTTAGGATTTATATATGATTTATTAATGTATTAATATGTTAATTAAAGTTCAGAGTAACAACGGAAGTGCTTTGGGCCATTCATGTCGATATCACCCTTCACAGGGAAGTTGATAACAATATGAATGACATCGTTACCGTTGTTAACCCAAATGATAGATATGTTATGCTCAGCCTAGATCTATGTTTCTAAATGTTGTTTTAGGTCACCCCAACGAAGGGAATAAAACTTGTTACAGGATAACAGTCCTCACCACATTGTCATGCAGTCATTTTCACTAATAAAATCGATCAACATACGTGTAAATAAAAATGAACAATTTTCATGAAACAAGAACTTCCAAATCTCCATTATTTTTACCTCGACCACACAGGTCTTACCAAAATCCAAATCAAACATACATGGTACACTTGGTACATATGTGTAAATATTGCGCCATATCTCGTGCTAACCTTTATGGATGCAGTATAGATGTATGTTAGGATTTAATTTCCTTCGGGTATCACTTTCGATTTCAAAATCCAATGTAATATTCATTAGATATCGATGTATTCTAGGAGATTGTATCCCTTAGATTTTGATGTATTTTGATTGGTAATCCCCCAAGCCAATGATGTAGTTAATCACCCTGTAGAATAGGCGCATTTAATTTCCTAGGTGTTTACTTTCCGCAATTTACTTACCATTTTATGCATGCGCGATAAAAATAAACTGAAAATATCTAGTTTAGTTCGAATATTATAAACGTGGTTTCTACCATAGTGTAATTTAACTCAAATGATGATGAAATAGATAACTTTTCCCGGACCCGAATCTCTGAACTATGGTATCGCTTAGGCTTAACGGATCTAGGCTTTATCGAAATTTCCCGGAAGAGCTGATCCAAGTGGCAACTCTGAGTACCATAGGTTAGAGGTTCTGATCTCAAGTCTATTAAGCTTGAAAATCACATTTTTCAATGCAAAACACTCTTTTCCAATGCGCTTTTCTAAAAGCCCAAATCCATGTTTTCGAAAACCCCACGCCCTATCTCACGGGGCCGGCACCTCGCGACTTCTGTGCGGGACCTCTGAAACGTCGTCCGCTCATAGTGGCGACTCCGCTGGGGAATCCTTTTTATAAACTTAAAAGTTTAAAAGATTTTTGGATGAGTATTGAAAAGTTGTCAAATGAATTAACCCTTATTTAAAATATCGAACAAAGCATATGCATTAGACTGATTAGCCATTAAGGTTAGGTTGCCCTATTTGACCGAGTAGCTTGCGAAAGTATACTTTGTGACCCCCTGGTGATCGAAGGAACTTAGCGAGTGGATTACTTGTTTCCATACCGCATGGACTCTCTTGAAAAGGGGGAAAAGTGTATCAAAATCAAAGTGCAATAAGAACCTTCTACATTAACAACCATTGAACAAGCTCATATAAGGAAACCGTAGACACTTTCCCTACGTTTACCAAAAAATATGCATCTTTGTGTGCAGGTTCACTCCTTAATGCTTGAGAGTATTAAGATGATCCAAGCCTAGATAGTAGGAGCCTACCCCTTATACGCAGGAGACATAAGGTTGGAACAAATACGTTGTGTGCTGTGTCCTAAGTGTTCATCACATCATCGTTCTTATTTCATAAAGAGCATCATGCTAACCCACGATTTATTAGGTAGACACAAATTATACACACACATGTCATTATCCTTGTACCGTTTACCTATAGCATCACCTGGGATTAGGTTCACCCATGGTCAAGATAGTGTTTACTGAACACTTAGACCTCTGTTCGCTTAGATTCATGGAAATCTAATCTTAGGGTATGACACATTGTTCTACCCGAACTCGAACCTAGAATTAGAGATACGATGAGATAGTGTCACCTAAGATTAGGGTCACCTATGTTTGTATTCTCACATGTGAATCTCTTGGAACACCTCACTCCCAAAAACATAGGGTATAACGTATTGTTTTACCCGAACTTGAACTCTCAAAATTCAAAAGTGTATTATCACTTGGATGATACGCGACCATTAGTCATTTTCTTTGTTTGTTTGTTTCAAAAGGATTGGCAAACACATACTTGCATCCTTAGGATACGCCCCCTTAAACGACTTCGGAATACTTATTGCTACTCGAGTAATAGGTAAACTTTGATGTTTTGTTTCAAATGGATTGGCAAAACACGAGTCACACCTCAACCATAAGCCTATTACCACATGGGTAATACGGCGATCCACTTGTTTTGTTTCCAATTGATTGGCAAAACATGAGTCACCTTAACCCTAAGCACTCACTACACGGGTCAGGTCTTGTTGTCATTTAAGTCACATCTTTATTACTAATGTCTAACCCCAGTTTGTTTCAAAAGGATTGGCAAACCACACTTACCTTCAGCAACAACCTTTTACTCATCATGGCATACTAACCTTTATATTGCAACCATTTCATGAGCATTACATGCACTAGTCCATAGTCAGTCAAGCATGCATTTCACTTTTGATGACAGAAATTATCCTTGCTTCAGTTAAAACTTGGAAGCGGTCGGGTCATCGGCTCGTTCAGATCTCTCCCATCGTGGCTCACCAAATAGAATCATTTGTAGAGGGTCTCCCACACACGGACTCTAGTGAGGACTCTGGTTTAGATTCAGGTTTAGGGTTCAGCTTAGGGTGAAGATCGGTGAACGGTTCAGGGAAAATTGGTGGAATGGTAGATCAACATAATGTGTCAGGGGGAACTAATCAACCAGACCAGGGTGGGCCAGCTACCTCCCAGTCTGGGATAAGCCAAGAAATAGCCAACACTCTCAATGCATTTCTTCACAATGACCAGTTCACTCAAGCTATCCAGTTCCATTCTCACCCTAGATAGCTAGAGGGTAGGGTGTTAGACCAAGAACCCATCGGTAACCTCTAAGGTCCTGCTGCTACCACCCATCTTGTGGCTGGGAGACCTGGCTTTACCACTCATGTGCTCACATCTCCTAGCACCCAATTCTAAGTTGGCCAAGCAAGGCCCACATTCCCTTAGATACAGTCCCCTCTTTAATTGAGACAGAATAGCTTTGGAGCGGGCCAGACGATGAGCATTAATGGTCGGATGACAGGAGTGGCGAACCAGTTGATCATAGAACCACCAGCTTAGCCCATATAACAGAGTTATCATCAGGGGCCTCAACAGATCACAACTATAGTAAGGCTGAGAGCACCATCTTTGGGGTTCATTCCAAGTATGCAGACATCCTGTCCTCAACTGGGAGCCTTCCCGAGTTTCCAAGCTCCACCTTACGGTTATGGTGCAAATGTCAATACTGTGACCATGTAATACCAGGGTTAATTTCTACCTCAACCAACTTATACAATTCCTCCCAGGGGCCCTGTATATCTCTAAGTTCCATATAATCAGTTCAATGGTTCAGCCAGGCAGGAGACAGGTTACACAGTTCCCCAACCCAGTATGGAAGAGCTGTGGTATCAGTTCTTGGCGACCCAAGCAGCATAGCACCCAGGCTTCCAGGCCATCGCTTATCTGGTGCCACCCACTGCACCAAGTGATGAGTGGCTCCCTGAGAACTTTACCATGCCAGAGATGGTGAAATTTGATGGGGAAGGTGATCCTCAGTCCCACTTGACTAATTACCAGATGGTAATGAGAGCCTGATGAGTTAGTGACAAAATGCTGGCAAAAATGTTCATAGTCATGTTGTTACCCCCGGCTAACTGATGCTATAACAATTTACCCCCGGAGGTGTCCCAAAACTGAGGTCTCCTTTCAGCAGCTTTGGTAGAGCAATACGGCTTCAATTCTTAGATGAAGGTGACCATGCAAAACCTAGAGCCTGTGAGATAAAAACCATGAGAGTTGTTTAAGTCGTACTACACCCGATGGATGGCTACGCAGGTGTTGTTGAAAGATCATCTCAGTCTACTAGAGATGATCACAAAATTGATAGCTAGAGCCCTGCTGGAATATAGAGAGAAGTTAGGAATGGATGCCTACCCCTCTTATAACGCAGTATTTGAAAAGGCCGAACAAAAGTAGTGGCTCGAATTCCTCGAGACGACGCCTAGAGAACAACAAGTCAGCGATTCATGGTCCTGGAAGAATGACTCAGGGGCATCATCCTCCAACCATACGCAGCCGAAGGGGAAGCAAGCTGATGACTACTAAAAGGTGACCATTGGGGAAGAAGACCCTCCGCATGTGGAGGATGAGAACGCTAATGATGTAATCATTAGTATTTTTTGTAAACTCATTTATGTTAACAAACTTTGTCAATGAGGCTTTTGAATCTTCGAATGCTTTAAACTTTGTTTGCTTGCTTGATATTCTATCGATGACATCACGCATTCTCATGAGCATATACATATTGTTTTTAGCACATATGACACATCATTTCATGAAATTAATTTGGGTATAAATGGATTCCCCACAATAAATTCAAATGATTTGACTCTTGAGGGAAAGTGAGAGACAAATACATGTACTTAGACAACATGTGATAGCAATTGCCTCATCATACAAAGATGAATGATCAATGGAAAGATCTCCAAACATGAAACATCCACTGACTCACACAAAGATCAAAAGGATCGGAGCTAGAATAAGGCTAAAATGTTGACCAAAGAAAGTTGGGACCAATCAACCAGTGCAATGCTACAAAGAAGGAGTCGGATCATTGAACACGTCAACAAATCCATCATAACCATTCACAAATAACTGGCGCAATGTCACAAAGAAGGAGTCAGATCATTGAACAAGTCAACAACTCCATCATAACCATTCACAAATAATTGGCGTAATGTCACAAAGGAGTTATACCGTTGAACATGTTAATAAGACCAAACAACCGGCGCAATGCCACAAAAAAGGAGTTAGACCATCGAACGCGTCAACAACTCCATTACACGGATCTCCATCATTTGTGGGATAATCAAACAAGATTCAATGCTAATGATAAAAAGGAGTTAGACCATTGAACATGTCAACAGTTCCTTCACACGACTCACTACTATTTGTGGGGCAATCATCACACCATTAAAGGAAATGCCAATGATCAATACCCATCATCACATACACCTCAAGCTAGCAATGCGGCGCAAACACCAACCAATCGATTAGAATTGCTAAATGAGTCAACAAATGAAGTCATGGACATGGACAGCGACGGATCAACCAAATCTACCTAAATCAACCAATTGCTATCACGCATAGGAGAAAGAAATAAATCAATAAAAAGCGGTACGAATAACAAAATAAATTTGTATTTAGCCTGTCAATTAACGCTCGGTTAGTTGAGCAAAAATTAGGGCTTCTTTTCAAAACACAAAAAGAATAGTCAGCTGAGTTGAAAACCCAGAAAAGGGTGGCTCAGGCAAAACTTAGGACATCGAGAGAACCACATTAGTTAGAAAACCTGAACAGGCTAATCAATGGCTGGAGTCAAATCATTTGAAACATTTATACCCTTATTAAGTTCATCAATGAATTGTCATTTTTTGCTGAGTCTTTATACATATGCTTATTTTGATTGCTTGCATGTCAATGGTAGAATATCGCAAGTAAACATAAAGAAAATGAGTTTGCTAGATTGAAAACCTGAAAAGGCGATCTAGGCAAAAATTAAGACAAGGTTCGATAGATTGAAAACTCGCAAGGGTGGTCTATGTAGAAATTAGAACCAATATCAAAATCATCATATACTCCTTGGAATAGTACGTGCACGGCATTATATACATTCAACACTTCAGGCAAAAGACTTCCAAGCAATCATCGTTGACACAATGCGGGATCAACTATTCATCCAGACTTCCCTCAAACCAGATCCAAGCTTTAAACTCGAATCTGATTCAACGAACCCATGATCGTCACTTTGAGGGAGTCACCCATTGAATCCTCAACGGGATAAATCCTAGGGGCAACCATGCACCCACACGAGAGAATGATCTTCAATGAACGAAGCCCACGCCACTACAATAGATGAACATACATCATGCGATAAATATTATTCATGCATAAAGTTATTAATTCATGCATATGCATCATGTCACTTACAGGTCAAGGCGATGTTAAACCGGGGTAACATCATCCCAGTAAACAAGAATCTCCACCTCCACATGAGGAACCTACAAACAAGATGATGCCCCATTCAATCCTAAAGTCAATTCAAAGCCTACCTAGGCCTCCTTCAAGCAGCATCACAACATAAAAAAAGCCTCCTAAAACAACAGAGTGTTCATCGGGACATCCCTGAAATCTCAAACTCAAGTTTTCTCATTTATCATAACCCTTATGTTTCAATTCTTGATTGAAGGGGCAAACATTTTTGCTCTTAGCAATGTCAATCAAGGAATTAAAACATGTGTCACAAGTATATCTACTAATAAAATTCCTCATTCTTGCAGGTTCCCTTCAACTCACAAAGGGAATCCATCGCAGACTTTCTACAGTCCACATTCAAAATTCCTGACTTTTTACAATCGTCCAAACCATTTACGGTTCAAAATTCCTGATTTTTTACAGTCGCCCAAACTTTCTACAGTTCAAAAATCTTGACTTTTTACAATCATCCAAACTTTTTATAGTTAAAAATCCTGACTTTTTAGAGTCATCCGAACCTTCTACGATTCAAAATTCCTGACTTTTTACAATCATCTAAACTTTCTATAGTTCACACCTTGTCCCGACCTTATCACGGTTAGCGGATTTCAACGAAGACTCACAACAGTCAACGTATCATCAAAGGCATGGAGCACACAACTTTCATCCTTTCCTTAGTAGTTCCGAGTGTCAGGTCAACTCACAGGGGGCATAAAATTCAGACCACAACGGTCAACCATCCCACAACAGATTTCAACAAAGACTAACAGCAGTCGACGTATCATCAAAGGCATGGAGCACACGACTTTCATACTTTCCCTAGCAATTCCGAGTGTCACAGTCAACTCACAAGGGGCATAAAATTCAGACAACAATGGTCAACCATCCCACAACGGATTTCAACAAAGACTCACAGTAGTCGACATATCATCAAAGGCATGGAGCACACGGCTTTCATCCTTTCCCCAGCAGTTTCGAGTGTCACGGTCAACTCACAAGGGGCACAAAATTCAGACCACAACGGTCAACCATCCCATAGTAGATTTCAATAAAGACTCACAGCAGTCGACATATCATTTAAGGCATGGAGCACACGGCTCTCATCCTTTCCCTAGCAGTTCCGAGTGTCACAGTTAACTCACAGGGGGCATAAAATTTAGACCACAATGGTGAACCATCCCACAGTGGATTTCAACAAAGACTCACAGCAGTCGACGTATCATTAAAGGCATGGAGGACACGGCTTTCATCCTTTCCCCATCAGTTCTGAGTGTCACGATCAACTCACACGGGGCATAAAATTCAGACCACAATGGTTAACCATCCCACAGCGGATTTTAACGAATACTCACAGTAGTCGACATATCATCAAAGGCATGGAGCATACGGCTTTCATCCTTTCCCTAGTAGGTGTCACGGTGAACTCACAAGGGGCAATCATTGCCAAACGGGCAATTCACAAGGGGCATGGAGAGGCCACCGCACCAAGATGAAAGCTTCCATCCATCAACCCCAAAGAGTGCCAACCGCGACTGGGCAGGTATTATCTCTAAACCCCGCTGCTCTTTCAATCGTGGGACCATACTGATCTCATATCATTAGTGATCCCACGAGGGGCAACCTGTGAGTATGGGATTTTTACTCCCAACTCACGAGTTCGATGAAGAAGTTGTAATTTTTCCCTTATTAGCATTTAACATTTTGCAGGGTTCTGAAAACGCCTGGAAATCATATGCCTTGTTTCTTTGAGCCTTATTTCCCTTTAGAAAGCCCAAAATAATAGAAAAAGCCTGCTGCTTAAAGTGATATAGTTAACGATATCAACTCTATCGTTAACGATATCAGATTCACAAATAGACCAAAAATCAGATTCCGCATTATTTTGTCAAAAAAACCCATCCCTCACCCATAATTCCTAACTTTTCCATCTTACACATTGTCAACATGCTGCCAACCCACATGGTGGGAGAAAATAATGGAAAAAGACAAGATTAGTGGGTATCCCACTTGTGCAAGTGGACTTTTTGGATTGAAGGGAGCCCTAATAAGAAAAGAGAAGCAGCAAAACGAGGGAGGGGTGATCAGTAGAGGGTGCTCATATGATGGGGAAAAAGAACCAGAAGAAAATCCCAAAAAGACAAAACACAAACCAAAGTTCAAAGTTTTAGATTTTAAAGCATTTCTAAGATCTGAATAAAAGGGAAGAAGTAACTCTTATTATTCTGATTTCACACATCATTTCCAGGAAGCACTGTCTTCCCTCAAAAAGGAGACCTCTAATCTCCACTTCTATCAAAAGACGCAAAACAGAATCAAAGAAACAAGGAGGACTTTCCGGGTATTTTTGTGGACTGAACAAAGTGGATTCATAGCTATGGAGTGAGCCTCTGAGTTCCTAGAGTTTGTGCTTACATTTATATACTTTTATTTTTGAAGTTTCATTTTGTTTTCGATTTTCTTTCGTTTTTATGCACCATTCTATTTCCTGCAATTTTCAGTATGAACTTAAATCTTTTTTTCTATTTTCTTTACATTAACATATTTTACACATCTTGATCTCTTCGTAATGGTAAATATCATCAAAATCCATTAAGTATAGCAACAGTTATGATCATTTGAAGTTGGGATTATTGTTTTTGCTGTTTTCTGCTGTTTTTGTATGTTTACTGCAGGTCTAGAAAATCGATATCGGTAATGATATCAAAGGTTACCATTAACGATATCATCAATACCGTTCAACAATATCAACTTGGCAGAATATAGTTTTGCTTTGTTTCTCTCCGTGTCGAACCATTTAAACTCGGAATGACCTGCTGAGACCACCCTGAGTTTGGAAATACATCATTGGGGGTAACAAAACCTCTAATTTGTAATTTTTTAGGATTTATATATGATTTATTAATGTATTAATATCTTAATTAATGTTTGGAGTAGCAACGAATGCGCTTCGGGCCATTCATGTTGATATCGCCCTTCACAAGGAAGTCTATAACGATATGAATGACATCGTTACCATTGTTAACCCAAATGATAGATATGTTATGCATGGTCAGCCTAGATCTATGTTTCTAAATGTTGTTTTAGGTCACCCCCATGAAGTGAATAACACTTGTTCCTAGATAACAGTCCTCACCTCATTGTCATGCAATCATTTTTATTAATAAAATCGAACAACATACATGTAAATAAAAATGAACAATTTTCATGAAACAAGAACTTCCAAATCTCCGTTATTTTACGTCAGCCACATGGGTCTTGCCAAAATCCAAATCGAACATACATGGTACACTTGGTACATATGTGTAAATATTGCGCCAAATCTCGTGCTAACCTTTATGGATGTAGGATAGACGTATGTTAGGATTTAATTTCCTTTGAGTATCGCTTTCAATTTCAAAATCCAATGTAATATTTATTAGATATCGATGTATTCTAGGTGATTGTATCTCTTAGATTTTGATGTATTTAGGCGATTAGTAATCCCCCAAACCAATGATGTAATTAATCACTTTGTAGAATAGGCACATTTAATTTCCTACTTGTTTACTTTCCGCAATTTACTTACCGTTTTATGCATGCGTGATAAAAATAAACTGAAAATATCTAGTTTATTTCGAATATTATAAACATGGTTTCTAACATAGTGTAATTTAACTCAAAAGATGACAAAATAGATAACTCATCCCGAACCTGAATCTCCGAACTATGGTATCGCTTAGGCTTAACGGATCTAGGCTGTACTGAAATTTCCCGGAAGAGCTGATCCGGGTGGCGACTTTGAGTACCATAGGCTAGAGGTTTTGATCTTGAGTCTATTAAGCTTGAAAATAACATATTTCAATGCAAAACACTCTTTTCCAATGCGTTTTTCCAAAATCCCAAATCCATGTTTTCGAAAACCCCACGCCCCATCTCACTGGGCCGGCGCCTCGAGGTGTCCGCGCGGGACCTTTGAAACATCGTCCACTCACACCTTGGCAACAATTAGGACCATTCTTGTATAAGAACCAGAAATGTCTATTGAGTTGAAAACCTGTAAAGGGCGGCTCAGGAAAAAATTAGGACACGATGAGGAATAGAGGGACCGCGAGTTAGAAAACCTTCTCTAGGCTAACTGGCGGCAGGACATAAATCATTGGAAAACTTGTACCCTTTTTAAAGTCGTTTAATAAAGTGCATTATATTTGCAAAGATGTGTGTTTATGGTGTGTGAATGTGTACATACAGAATATCATGAGTGAAAAAGTTTCGATAAAATTCCATAATGTCAAGAGCAATACAAGAATAAGCAAAAGAAAAGGTCAGAAAACAAATGACAAAACCAAATAAGTTCTAAGGGTGCCAGTCATTCCATCGTGCACGCTTCCTCGAAGTATGAGGAAGGGGGTCCAAACCATCTTCATCCCTCTCCCACTCACGAGACACCATAAAGTGCTGATCAGCATCAGGGAGAACCTTGATCTCACCAAGCAATCCGCGGTAGAACTCATCAGTATCTGTGGTCTCCAGGATAGTGTAATCTAGTATAACAACTCGAGTACATGCCCAAAGCCTTAGTATTTCATGAGGTGTGTCAGGGCCAAAGTCTTGGAAATGGGTCGAGTATAGAGATCGAGGGACCCGTTGCTGATGCTCGTACTTCCTGTACAGGCGAGAAGGGAAATAGGACATGATGCGAAACAACCCCATCAGCAAAATGCCAGAATCATGGATGTTAGTAACCATGAATGGAATCTCTAACCAAGGGATGAGCCAGCGAATCTCAGAAGCTAGATAGGAGCCCAGAATCTCGACCCAAGCTCCCTCACTCAGCGAGCGATGGTCCTTCCTAGTAAAGCCTTGACGACCATAATGTGAAGGGAGGTAATGCATCTTCCCTAAGCACGGATCAGCAGTCAAGTGAAGCTTCTCCAACAGCCATACATACATTTATTCATTTGTTTAAACAAACAATGAAAATCATGAAAGAAAGTAGTAAGGGAAGAGAATTACCTCGAGCAAGGGAAAATGATCTCCTGCTAAGTCCAGGTTCACCGAAGTAGTGTCTAAGTGAACCAGACTCCCAGCCAAGGCTAAAGCAATAGGGGAAAGGCCTTTGGAGAGTGGATCTATGATTGAAAGCAAATGAAAAGGGGCAACCGCTCCAACCCCACAAACAAACTCCGCTAGAAGAAGTAGAGCCACCATCGAAGGCCACGCTAGATGAGTGCTAGGCATAGTCTCACACCAATTGAGGATGGCATCAACCTAGAAGCCACCAACATCAGGGGGAGCTGACAAAAGCGCCCACTAGACTCCAGGTTCCATAAACCCTTCAGCTTATCTTCACCCCCAAACTGGAAAGAAGGAAAGGTGAAGGAAAGTCTAACAGGGGATACTAGCGTCGACTCCTTTGGAAAGGGAATCCCCATGATAGCATGAAACTCCTCGAATAAGGGGCAAAGCTTGAAGTTGGCAAAACAAAAAACATGAGTGGCAGGATCCCAAAACTTCAAAGTAGCAAGAATGAAGGTCATATTCACAGCCCATATTCAAAGCTCTCTATCCTCTTCCAATAGGGTCCTCGAATGGTGTGGAGAAAGACCCTAAGGCGCTAGTTATGAGTCGACATCAGAAAGAAAAAGAGCTAAAGGAAATCCCTCAAGACCGGTGTTGCCTACACACATTAACCACATACATTAGCATTAACATTCATTCATGTATATGCAAAAAAAAATTCACAAATATGCAAACATATTCATAAAATAAAACACTATATGTGAGGACCTATCACGTAACGGCCAAAATCCTCTTTTCTTTCATAAATTCGAAGTTTATAGAGATTCTACAAGATAGAGCTATCTAAAAAAGTCTTATTCGAAAAAAAGGAAAACTAAAAGTTGAGTAAAAGAAAATAAAAATAGTTTTGAGATTTTTGGATAGGAAGATTAGAATAAAAAGTTGAGTAAATATAGATGTGATAGATGGGAGACTCTAAATACATAGATATTCACTACGAACAAGTATAGCAGATAAAACATGCAAGATTAACAATGATGCTACGACGCACTAGGCTAATCTAACAAACCAGGCTCAACACACTCAGATGTTCAATGATTCGCCGCAGAGCAACACATGAAATAACTTTTCTAATCCTAGCGCAAATGACATAGACTACTATATAAACCTGGACAACGTCAATACTATGCTTAGTACGGGTCGCTCTCACATAGCTACATTTAGCAAGTTACCATCCAAAAATGTTGGCTAACTAAACAGCGTTATATCATAGATCCAGTTATTATACACGATATTGTTAACCCTGAAACTACCCTTAAAATTAACGCCAATGCATATAAAATAAAAGACTTAGCACTAAATAGGCATTATGACACATAGACATATCATAAACTTCGAAATATAAATTATAAGTAGAAAGCAAGGGAAAGTTCTAAGGTATGCAAGTGAAAGCTAAAGTTGATCAAACTGTATCCACTCTTTAATGGGAGTCATCAATTCCCACAATTCCTGCGTCTGCTTTGAATTCGGTCTCGGCCCGTACAGAACCTCCGCTAGGATGCTATTCTTTGCGAATATCGAACAAACGAACATTGATGAATGAAAACTTTTATTGATAAGTGATTTGCAAGTACACTTACACAACAATCGCTCGAGAATATAGAGAAATCTAGTGATCAAAACAAGGATTAGAATCACTTAAACATTTTCTCGCTAACACTTAAGAACGTAGCGACTCTATCTACGCACACATTATATCTCTCTCTCTCTCTCACTTTTTCCACTCTATGCGACACTAATCCACTGCACTTCTTGAATGGACAAAATTGAAGAGGATTGGAACCCTATTTATAGAGTCTGAAGGGTTGCGTCTATCTAAACGAAGGGTTGTGTCCATTGGTGAAAGATTGCATCTCTTCATTGTGATTGGTTGAGAAGCTTGATATAATCCACAATATATAAGCACCTATTCATGATTGGTTGACTCCTGATAGGTGTCTGTTTGTTGGTTGTTGATGGCAGTTTATGGTGGTTGATCATGCTTATCTGGCGGTTGTTAGTTAAAAAGATAATACAAGAAAACCGTCCATGTCACGATCGCGATATACATGTCATGACCGTGAATCTTTGATTGTCAATCTTCTATTTCTAAAGTAAATAAGTGGCGACCGCGAATGATTGTCGCAACCGTGAATTGAGTTTTACTCAGAATTCTTCTTGTAACTTCACCGATCTTCGATAGTTTCGATCCTAAGCCAAATCTTTAAGTCCCACGCATCTTTTTGCACCTTTTTCACTCTTTTTTCATAGAATTCCACTTTAGCTCATTTTATTCCCAAGATTTACCTAGTATCTGCATTTGCATAAAAAACAACTACATAACACGTGAAATCTTTTATATGAAGTATAAAAATGACTAAAACTACAATGTTTATTGTATAAAATTAATGGGATAATAAGTGTAATTATACACTTATCATACTCCCACACTTAACTTTTACCTTGTCCTCAAGGTAAATTCGACAGAAGTGTATAAATTTGGTAAACAAGTTCGTACCTTATTTGGTGAAAGACTATTGCAGTGAGTACCACATTCCACGTTGCAAAAGATTTTAAGAAGAAGTTCAAAATTTCCCACAAATTAGTAATGTGCAATTTATATAGCTCAGTTGCATACCTTTGTTCTTAATGGAGAGTTAACCGAATCGCATCTTCATATAAGCGTTATATGCATACTCGAATATTACCTTCTCTTAAGC